>PVKU01005212.1:0-128151 GCA_004027475.1 Anoura caudifer
TTTTTTTTGTCCATAAAGCCAATATTAGGTGTACAGCAGCCTTCTGGTTAATGTTTGATTAGTATATTGATAAGTTCCTACATGAACACTGATTCAAGCAAGTAAGGTTCTTACAAAAATAATACATTTTTTAGAAAGAAAGGAAACTATTTTCTAAAAAGTGAGTGGTTCATCGCTCCTTTAGAATGTCTTCTCTCACCCTCCTGAGATGCTTTGAAGCATCGTATTTTCTGTATTTTCCCTCCACAGCGGTTTCCACTCTGCATTTGAATGATGAACGGATTTCATATAATTTAACTGAATCTTATGCGTTACCTAATATATTATAAATGTCTCCAAATGCTTGCTGATCAGAATGAAATTAATAATTTAAATGAGAAAAATGGAAAATGTCTTAATTTTTTTCACCTGGTATTAGGTAATCTCATTGTTGCATTTCCTCTATTTCTAAGGTTGAAACAAAGAAAAAAATGAAATATAAAAAAGTTAACTAATTGGTAGAATATTATCCTATTGATGAGTAGAGGGTCTGGTATTTGAAGTCCACTAATGGCTAATGAAATCCTAAAAACCTCTAATGAAAATCCAGAAACTTGCCAAAGAATTTTCAAATACTTATTGGAAAGATAAAAATTACAAGTTTAAAAAAAGGTAGCAAAATGTTTATGATTCCATGATAATATAACTCTTTCCATTTTCTCACATTTCCTGTTACAAGTATGTATTTTTAATTGTTGAAACTTTAAAAGATTTTAAATATATATTTATAAATTAGGATGTTGCTATTCTTTCTTGACACTTAGACATTTAACATGATTTTACAGAATTCTTATAATTATTTATAATATTTTTATAATATTGCATTGTGTTGATATAGCCTTCTTTATCACCCTTGATATAAGACCTCTTGGTTTTTTTCTCCCTAATGTTTTATCACATTCTATTACAAATACAGATTCACTGTGTGTATTCATGAATGTAGCTTTATTGCTTTCCTTAAATAATTTCATTGGTATAAATTCCTAGAATAAAATTGCTGAATCAATTTTACTATAAACAGTCATAAGGCTGGCTGGAATTTGAGAGTAAAGACAAGTAAACCACTTAAGTACACTCTCTTAATGATGTACAAATGAAATAATCCTTCCTACACTTAGAAAGTAGCTGACTGAAAGATGTCTAAGCTATTATATTGGCTGCTCTAGGCTTCTCTCAATTGTGAAAACTTAAATAAAATGTTCACTATCCAAATGTTCTTGATCTTCAGTAATAGTAATAGATGTTGTTTCTTTCATATTAACTTGATTTTTAATGATTAAGTAGTATTTTTAGTGAAATAGCTGCATCGCTTCTTTACTAGACACAAGCAATGGAAAGGCAATATTTTATATAAGCAAATAGTGTGATTGTATCATTGTACATAGAGGGAGCTTCACTTAGTGGCTAAAATGTACGCTCTGGCGCTGTGCTGCCTTGGTCTGAATCCCAGCTCCACCATTTGCGTACAGCGTAAGACCTTAAGCAAGTTATTCGATCTTTACAGAATATATATGTATATATTTTATATAAATATGAACATATAGGCTATATATGCATATGTATGTATATGTGTATGTGTTTATAAATCAATGTTCCATATTTTTGATGTTAAGAAAAATACATTTAGAATTTACTATTTATACAATATACTTATGTACATGAGGTCTGTCCAGAAGGTATCCAGCCTTGTAGTATTAAAAAAATAGAGACATTTACTGAAGAAGATACAAGATACAAGAAACACAGTACATAGGACAATGATGTCTCAGTCCCCTTCAAAGTCACCACCTTGGGACCTCACACAGTTCTCTCAATAGTCATCAGCTGCCCCTTCATTTTTTCCTGAATCTCATCAATGGTCTGAAATCTCTTCCCTTTCAAAGGTGATTTTTTCTCAATATATAGAATATTAAATTACATATATACACATACACATATACACAAGATACATAATACATGTTACAACTATGACCTAACCAAGACCTTAAGAAACTTCTGACCTGACAAGTGCCAGAAAAAAAACCTTTACTTTATTTACTTTATTTACTTTATTGAGCCGCACTCAGCAAACTGTCTCATTCAGCTACAGAGGAATACATTTTGCAAGCCAATTCATCTTAGCACACTGTCCCAGGAAACTGCATTGCGCAAAGTCAGTCTACAGATAATTTGTTCAACTTTTCTTTTTTAATGTTTAAAATAAGTTTGGATTACACCCACCTTAAAAATACTCATGGTAAATTAATTAACACCCTACATAAAGTTTTTATTTTACTTTGTTTGGAATACATTCAAAATTTTTTCTCATAAAAATCTTTATCTTTCCTGGAATCCTCCCTAGGCTTACCTGCAAGCTTATATGAAATAGGATTCCCTACCAATTGTTCCTAAATCAGCACTTCCGCTTTCACAAGAGGGTCACGCCTGACCTGTGAGCTGACTCGCGGAGCATGTTTCCTTTCTCTAATGGACATGCAGATTGTTTATTTGAAGAAGTGGGCAGAGAGTACAATCCCGAAACTCATCACACATATTTTTGAAAAGCTCATTAAGACAAAGTTATTCATAATGGATGCGCAACCTCTTTATTTCTACAAATCAATGGTTCTCAATACTTTCTGCATCAAAGGTCCTTCCGATACAAGTTACGAACCACATCCTCAAGAAAAGGCCCATACATGTCCACTAACATACATGATTTAAAGGATTCCCAGAAGTCGTCTTTCAAAGTTCATCAACTCCATTTGGGTTCTTGAAACTGGTTACAAAGGGTCGTTCAAGATATTCCAAAAACCTCCCAAAATCCCTGAGGTTCTGCTTATCTCAATGATATGGGGCCATTTTCCCTAACAGGATTATTTCCACTGATTTTTTTTTTTTTGATGATGACACTATTTTCCCATAAAACTCCTTGCTTTAATTATCCTAAGCCTACTGTGTAGTGTTCTGCTCATTACATCATACAGGATCCTGTTTAGTATAAACTTCAAATTGGAAGTGACTGTGCTTCTCCTGGATAAATGATTTGCCTTTATTTTGAGCATTTGAACAATCCATCTCTTCATATCCCTTTCTTTAAATTTACAGTTAGAATACTAAGAGATGAATCTTTGGCCCTTCACTGGTGAGTGTTTAGCATGTAAGACTGTTTTTTGAGCACTAACCTCATTACTGTCTCCATAGTACTTCCTGTGGGCTGTAACTTTATCATCTACTTACTTCTGTTATCTTGATTAGGGGCCCTCCTACAAATACTGAATAACAAGGCAAAGAGGAATGAAAAGATGAATAAAGAAATACAAGGAGAAAAAAAGGTTTTTTAGATATATTCCTTTATATTCAATTTCTTCAAAGCACAAACTTAAATATTTAACTCTAACTTATATTTTAAAGACTTTAAAATGAAAAATAAAACTGGTAAAAGTAAAAATAATTATTTTGTTAATCCATGTGTTCCATTGGTGATTTCAAAATCTCAATTGCCAAAACATTTTTTTTTAGCTACAAGACATTTTTTGATTGTTTATCATTGAAACATTCAAATATATAGAAAAGAAAATGGTATTATAAACACTCATAAACCCATCACCTAGATTTTAAAATGGTTAATATTTTGCCATATTTGCTTCCGCCAGTTTTCTACTGTTGAAGTGTTTTAGAGTAACACACAAATACTCTTCACTCCGTACAAAGGCGGTACGAAAGGGCGCATAGGCAAGTTTTTGTAAGACAAATGAAATGCGCGTACTAAATAATGTATTCACCAGGACTGTAACATGAGCCTGGGGGCGGGGAGGGCGGGGAGGGAGAAGCGTGCGTTTGTAGGGGGCGAAACAAGTCTTTCCAAGGAGAAACCACTTTCATGGGATGATTCCATGGACTTTGGTTTTGTTTCTGCATGTGTCGCTGGGTGAATGAAAAGACCATCTTCAGGATGTTCCGTGTCACCCATTTCACACACATGGGGTGTAGTCCCATTGCAATGTAGTCCCATCATTGCTGAAGGCAAGTCACGTGATGCTGGTGAGGTACCGATGGAACTGGCACAGTCGCTTTTTGTTACATAGATCCCAAATATTTACAAATCCTTCAGAACCACCTATGGCAAGTGTACTGTGGATGTAGTGAAAGGAAATGGCATCCACTGGTTGAATCTTACTATTTTCTTTTAAATCTGCTTGTTAGTTTGCTTGATTTTCTTTTGGAAGGCATACTTCTTCTTCTGTACCTTTGGGCTTGGGTCCAAACATCCAGATGCCAGCTGGCCTTCAGGACAGCTAACCCACACCGTCCTTGTTTGGAAATGCTCACATGCAGCCAGTCTGGGCTTCAGCCTGGGCCGCCCGCCCCAACCCCGGCTGCTGCTGGTAGCCCATGTTTTCTAACTCCTGCATTAAGACTGCAGCCTACCAGACACGGAGAGGGCACTCTGTACCTTTTCAGGCCGGGACAAGGTCTCAGCCTTACAAGAAGTTCTGGGAACCCACGATTTATTTAGTTGTCTGATTCCAACTCCCAGTAACCATCACATGTACTTCTGAACCCTGTTCAGCACATCTGATAGGGGCTCCATGGGTTTCAACAAGACTTTTTAAGAAAAAAGTATTGAATTTATTGGGGTGACATTGGTTAATAAAATTATATAGGTATCAATTGTACAATTCTATTCCATCCTCTATACATGGCATTGTATGTTCACCCGAAATCAAGTCCTCTTTCTGTTACCATTTATCCCCACTTTATCCTCTTCTGCCTTGTCCCTACCCCCCTTTCCCTATCGTAATACTGTTGTCTGTGCCTGTGAGTTTTTATTTTCTTAATCCCATTGCCTTTTTCGCCCAGCCCCAGAGATTCTTGATTCATGTTCAGTCACGGACGTTCAGCTGAGGGATTCAGTCCCCCACTGTAGGCCTGTGTTCTGGTGTAGACCGCAATGTCTGGGCGGTGCTGGTGTGCTGGTCCTTGAGCCACGTGGAGCTGGCCAGGACCCCATGGAAATGCAAGGATGTGTCCCAGGAGAAGACCAGCAGGGACTGGTGTTGGGGTGAACTTCATTGAAGAGAAGCCATCTTTTGGTGGCTGGTTCAGCTTGAACGCATGAGAATTAGCCACCTTGGGCTCCTCTCAGGAGCAACTTTGCTGCGCTGGTTGCTTTTTCGCTCCCCTCGGAAATTATAGTATCTCCTCTCTGTGTATTTCAGTATGCATCTCTGGAAAGCAAACACCTGTTTTTACATAATCACAATAACATTTTTCACATATAACAAAATTCATAATACTCTCTTACTCCTTGATACCTAGTCTACCTTCAAATTTCTCAGTTATCCTATCCCTCCCCAAAGTACTTTTTGGGACTGTCAGAGTATGTTGACCTTAGCAGGTGTGAGGTAAGCATGCTCAGAGCTCTCTGTGCCTCTGTTTAGCCATTTTGTTCACCTCCCAATGCCAGCGGGCATGGGTACAGCTAAATGGTTAGTAAAAATGAAGTGATGAAATGCATCACATTGTGATCCCATTCAGTTGCAAGAGTTAACTGTGAACTATTGAACTCATCAATAAAAATTATCCTCTGAGAATTTCAACTTTCAATGCTTCTATAAAATAAGACACCATTTATCATGAAATATTTAAAGGTTCTATTAATTAAACATAATATGCATTGTTTTTTAAAAAATATAGGTTCACTCTACCCAAAAGCTTACTTATTTACATATTTATACCTGTGAAATAAAGAAAAGCTTCTCTTCCAGTTCTTTCAAAATGCTAAACATTGTTACTTTTTTAGCATTTGATTATGTTCTCTGCCTCCCTTTAAAAAAATTGGATTTGATGTTAATGCTAACAAATTTACACTATTCTTTGTATAATTCTCTGTTCCTATTGAACATAGTTTTATTCTTTCTTTTATGTTTTAGAAATATTAGAGATACATTTCTTTAAAAAAATTTTCAGCTGCATTACTTCATAACCATTGCCTAATTTTATAAAGCATCTGTAGATCAGGGATCTGGCAAATGTTGTTTTATTTTTAAAAACAAATTTCCAGTAAATCCAGTTTTCAGTTTACACTTACGAAGTCAAAATGTCAAGATGACTCAAAAAGAATACATCAAATTGCAAGTGAACTTTACAGATTTGATTTGGGAAAGATAGCACAAGATTCCGAGAGACGGTGTGTCTACAGTTTGTCTGAGTGAGCAATCAGAGATCTTTCAGGAAGATAACATCAAAGGCCAGACCCACAGCACTTATGTGGATACCTTGAGGTGGAATTGACCTAATGGAATGAAACTTTTTTTCAAAAGAAAAGTCAAAATGTGGGAAATGTTATTGAAGTGTCTCATCTAATGAAAATCTCAGTGAGGAATAAACTTATGGGAAAGCAGGTACTTAGGGGTAAGGCAGAGGACAAGTAAGTCTCTACACAAAGGATCCATTTCTACCATTCAGATGAATGGAAGTGTCTAAATAAGGACTGAAAGTATGTCAAGCAATACATTTAATCTTGATGTTTATCACACAGGAACACCCCTCCACTCCCAGACCTTTTTGGAAGAGATTTGAACAGTAGATTACACTTGTCCAGAAGAAATAGAATTAATGAAGTAGGAGATTTATTTAGGGGAGTTTGAGGACTGAAAACCTTGGAGTATAGGATCCTGATTTTTAAATTGAGGTGCAATGCAGCAGTGCATTAACCGTCAGGGGGCACAGTACGTTCTGTTCCCACAGGGGTACAGGGTTGAGGAAGGGTGCTGAAATCAGTTAACCCCTTCTGAAGGTGGTCTGGACTCCTGCTGGTCATTTCACACCACAAGAAAAGCAGAACCAGGGGAAACTACTACAGAATTCTGGCGAAGAACTGCTGGGCTGTGATTCTCATTTTTATGAACTATGCACTTTATGCCAGTAGATTTTTATAGCAAGATTGTCCAAACGCCAAGATGTCAATAAGCAGTAGCCCTGCTGGAGTGATGGAAGAAGGACCTCTGAAAATTTTTTCCTTCATAAAAACAATGAGGACCCTGGCAAAAAAAAAAAAAAAAAAAAAAAAAAAAGATTATAACATTTTCAGTTCTCTGGAAAGTAACCGAAGACTTGCAACAATCCAGGGAACATTTGTTTAAGAAAAACAGCTGACTCTTGATAAGATAGTGGGCCATGTGTATACTAGCTTGCCTATGCTCAGCCTCTTCTTGGCAGCTCCCTGGTAGCCTTGAAAATCAGCAGCCTTGCAAACACAGTATCTGTGAAGACCAACAGCCTGGCAGTCCCTGGAGAAGTCAAAACAGGTTTTGTTGAGGGGAAAAAAACCCCAGCTGGACAGTAATTAGAGTGGTAAAAACATAATTTATTGAAAAAAGCAATTGCTGTTGGGGAAGCAGACCTCAGTGTAGAAACTGGTTCAATTCTGAATACACTAAGGAAAAGTGATAATTTATAGCCAAGGAGCCGGGTAGGAATCAATAGAGGGACAATAAGAGGATACATCAGGGATAAGTGGGGATTCGGACTAAATTGGACTAACAGGATTCTTACCAGGGCAGGGTGATCAGAAATCACCTGGGAAGAAGGTGGAGGATGAGGAACTTGATTGCATATCAAGGGTGATCAGAGACAGCAAGGATGGAGTACGATGGTTAAACATAGCAGGTTGTTTGCTAAAATTGGGCAGTGCAGAGATGAACACGAAGGCTTGAAAGTCAGAGCCTGTCTGAGAGGAGAGTTCGAGGGAGCCAGAGTAGAGCTTGGTCAAGGAGAGAATCTTTGTCACTAGAGCTTCTCAAAAAGCTGCCATGCCCAGGGAATAGTTGTTATTTGACCTGACTGGCTGTCCCCTAAGCGCTCTATTCACAGGATGTTTTTTTGTATTACCTTGTTCAGCGCTCACTCAGCCCTCACTTTAACCTTAACTCCAACCCTAACCCTACCCTAGTCACTGTCTGGCCCTTTGCTTCAATCACGGACAAATCTGAAGGGCCATCCTAGCTCTCTCTATAGGATTGGCTGACGCCTTTTTTGGAAATGCCGCTCCATTTAATCTCTTCTTCTGCCCAATCCTGTTCTCTCACTCCTCCATAGATATTCATTACTGAGAGCTGCCCACCCCCAACAATTTTTTTCTGCACACAAATCACTGCTTTAGAATCTGTCTTTAAAGCCCCAACTTAAGATGGAAGTAGCGATAATACCAGAGAAAAGGGGATATTTGAAGCAATAAAATCATTAAGAAGGCCAGAAGGGAATGGAATTGAAAACGCAATATGGAGTATTGATTTAAAAGGGGGAATTTTCTCCAATTTGAAGAGCAGAAAGGGGGAGATAAAGACAGGTGGGGGAACTTTGAGAGTCACAATAAGACTGAGAGACAGGGAAGAATTGCTCCCCTAAGAAAATTAAAATGTTAAGTAAGCAAAAATGGAAATATATGTTGAAGCAAAACAAATATTTGTCCCCTGCAAGTGAAACTCAGGAGCACAAAACATAATCAGAAAGAGCAGAAAAATGAATCAGAGAGCCTGATGGCTGTGGGAAAAACAAAGGACTCCCCCTCGGGCTCCCCAGGCCAATAACATTTTTTCTTTCTGATAATCTGCTTTCCTTTCTCTCCTCCCACTTTGTTTATTTCCCCTGGCCAAATGGATACTACCCAGTTCACCTTTTATTTCAACATGACCTCTGGTTCTACCCCCTATTTTTTAATTTATAATTCCTCTTTGGTACCTGCTGGTTGGAGATGACCAGACTTTTCTGTATGAGTATTTACAGAATATGACCAATGTCAGAGTTCAGAGGTTTTGTCAGATTTTACTGTGAGCACAGTGGGCACTTTAAATCTGCGCCTGGCTCCCTCTGACTATAAGTTTAAATGCCAGCTCATCTCATCAGTCAAGAAATGACTGAAAAACCTGTAGGTCAAAAGTACAGTCTTAGTCCAATCAAGCTGTAACTGGGTTTGGGTTTGGGGGTAGAGGGTCATTTTGTATGCTGTCTATTCAGTGGAGACTTTGATTTAATAACCATCAGGCACCCAAGTTATAATATGAAATTTTATGGCAACTAGAATTAGATTCCCTCCAAATCCACATTTTACATTTATTTGTTGCTGGGGCTTTTTTTTTTTTTTTTAATTTGAGAAAGTTTATTCCTGATTGTTCAAGGACATGAATGTGTTAGGGAAAATCCCAGATGGACCAACTGGACTTTCTACTAATCCCATTCCATCTATCAGATGATTGACATCCAAGAATGATGTTTTATAGCAGGACAAATTCTATATAGATTTCTCTGAAGGTATAAAGAAAGTTTGTCTTTGAACTTCAACAGTGTCTGACAAAAACTTATTAGAGGAGAAAAATGACACTCATGGTCAAAGTCATTTTTCTTTGACCTCTCAAAGCTATTGATTAGTGACTGAAGTAGGGTGGGTTCAATCCTTATCAAAGTAGGGTGGGCACCCCGTTCATGTCTCCAGTACTTGTCTCTCCAGACTTGGTGTTCACATCAGCTAGGAAAGTTTTCTCCACTTAACTGGTTGGCTACAGTATCACACTGTGTGTCTGAGCTGGGAAGTCCGTGTTGTTCTTGGTGTCCCTTGTCAATCTTCTCAGAAGTCTACTCTATCTTGTTGCTATTTTTTGTAGATTCTTTTTTTATTGTTGTTCAATACAGTTGTCTCCATTTTCACTCCACCACAGCCCCACCCATCCCTGCCTCCCACCCTCGAAATTACCCGCTTTGGCTTTGTCCCTGTGTCCCTTATACATGTTCCTTGATGGACCGTCCCGTTTCCCCATTATCCCTCTCCCCCCTCCCCTCTGGTAACTATCAGTTGGTACTTTATTTCAATGGCCCTGGTTCTATTTTGCTTGCTTGTTTGTCTTTGTAGGTTCTTAGTAGGAGCTTTTAGTTTACCTTACTTTTAGTGTGGATAATTTTGTTCTCTATTTCGATTTTTTTTATGTTTACTTCCATCGGTGAATTCCCTAATTTCTCTCTTATAATGATTTTTCCCATTGCATATGAGTGCTTTATGTAAAGATCATTAACTCTTTGTCATGCATTTTGTCAATATTAAGTCTTAATTTGTCCCTCATCTCTTAACAAACATCTTAGGCTACTGCCTTAATGCTCTGAATACCTTCACTCTGCGATTCCCATGCCATTTGGTCATTAGTTGCCAGCTGCCAATCCTAGTTCCTTCCATCCTCACTGCAGCCAACAACACAACTTAAATGTCAGCCCCCCTGCTGTCTGCTCTGAGCTAAGCTGAAGCTTACTTATCAAGCCCAACTTTCTTGTTGTTTTTGTACACCTGAAACTAACATAATTTTATGTCAGTTATATCTCAATTTAAAAAGTTATCCTCTAAGACATTTAATGAAGTAATTCTAAAATTGTTTATCTAATGAGGTAAGAATCTAAATTAATGTTTTTAATAAATAACTTATTTTCCATCTGCATTAATTCATTGAAACTTCCTATTCCATTTATTGGTGATGTAACCCTTTTTCTTTTATACATTTTTACATAAAATAATGTTTGTGTCTCAGGAATAGACAATGTTCTACATTGGGTTAAAATGCCAAAGTAAATGTAAGATATTTACAAGCTATCCAATAAATAACCTGTGAATCAAAATTAGCATCAGTTTAATTTTGTTTCATAATCAATTACACATTTCACATAAAAAATACAACTAAAAAGTCTCCAGGTTTTGCTTTAATTTCACATTTCACACATTGCACAATATTTACAAGACACTCATTTTGGTTGTTTCATAACTCGGGGAGGGAGGAGACCACGATCTCCCTGATGGTTAAATACACCAGATGATTTCTTTCATTTTCTAATTTGAGAGATCCAAAACAGTTTTCACTCCCAATATAAAATCTAGGTAAAAACCATAACCTTCGCTTGCTTCTCATGTTAAATGTTTTAAGGACAATATACAAACAAGATAGCTTTGTTACTAAGGTAATGATCCCTAAAAATGTATGTGGCTATATGACGATTGCAAAATTTGTTAAAAAAGAACTGAAAACAAATTGGT
The DNA here is from genome assembly GCA_004027475.1 of Anoura caudifer. Taxonomy (NCBI): domain Eukaryota; kingdom Metazoa; phylum Chordata; class Mammalia; order Chiroptera; family Phyllostomidae; genus Anoura; species Anoura caudifer. The sequence goes on from PVKU01005212.1 coordinate 11,093, forward strand.
TTTCCTGGGAGCTTGCTTTCTTTCTTTCTTTCTTTCTTTCTTTCTTTCTTTCCTTCTTTCTTGTATATTGCATTAGAGAACATCTATCTATAGACATTATTAAGAATAAATGTCCTTAAGGAACAATAAAAATATAAGCTAAATACAAATAATAAAAAAATGCTATACAAAATCTCATTTTATAAAAATTATTGCAATCTCGGGCCATATTTAGCTACTATTAGCTGGGACCACTGCACTGCAGAAACCAAACTGAGAGCACACTTTTCTTCACCAAAAATCCCAATGTTTGCAGAAACAAACAAACAGTAACATAAGCTAAATATTCACTGTCTCAGAAATAAAGCACAGGCTTTTGAGTAATTGTCCAGTGAACTCGTGTCCTTGAATGGAAAAGGGCAGCCACAGCGCCCCTGACCGCTGAAGCTCTCTGGCACCCACATTTAGGGCTGTACCTTTCTTTAAGAGGGTGGCCACCTGTAGAAGTGAGCTCCTTAAATCACTGTCTGCACCAACACGACCTACGGCATGGTCTAATCCATGTATAAAGACCCTTCGCAGAATCTGAGGTTGAAATTCACAGAGATACGAACAAGTAATAACGCCTGATGAGCCAATCCAGGGAGAAGAATACTTCGTGGCTGTCGTATCCATTTCAGTGGCAGCCTTTGTTTCCACTCACCCTCACTTATTTGTCTGTGAAGTTACAGGAGAAGGTCCCTAGACAAAGCACCTTCTCGCTCGCTAGATTTAAATCTAAGAAATAAAATTTATCCCTTAAGAAAAATGTAAGCTCAGTGTTCAAGTTTGGTTTTAGGTTAAATGAATTGGACTTGTGGGTGTTGCTTTTCCAAAGACATCACTACAACAGTGAAGAAAGTTAAATTATCATGTGAGTAAATCCAAAGATTGTGCCTCGATAATGTAGTTAACTATTCTTAGGAAAAGCACAAAAATCAGTGTCACAATTAAAATGTCCTATAATACCCGCAGAATTCAGCTTCCTTTGCTTGGTTGCCATACTTTTCATAAATGCGGGCAATCAAGGCACTTTAGAATCTTCTATATTCTATCACTTCATGCCCATATAACTCATTAAAAATCTAAGATTACAAAATGGTTCCCTGTCATCTTAAAGAAAGGAAATGAAATTCCTTAGGCTAGAAAAAATTTTTAAGTTGACAATAATTGTTTTCCCTATGTAATGGGCAGTGTGTGAGGATTAAAACCACTAATATCATGTTTTTATTTTAGTCTAAAATATACATACTGTATTACTGCTGATTCTCAGATAAGAATCACGACCTTTAATAATCCTCACATTGAAAGCAAAATACATAAGTATATAACTACTTGGAAAAACATTACCTGTTTGTGTGACAAGGAAAAATACAATCAAAGAAAATGGATGTTGTAGTGTCGAAGCCCCGTGAGCATTTTTCAGTTTGGGAACTCATTGGTTGCCTGGGCTGTGTCCTCAAAATTATTTAGTCTTTTTATGATTTCCCTTCAAGAAAAGACAAGGAAAGAAGGAAACAAACTAACCACAAAAACGCCTTCCTCAGAAATCCGGGAATGCCTTTATGATGGACTCATAAGTCGGTGGGGGCGGCGGTGAAAGGCCCACTGGGAGACTGGTGCTGGACCAGTGGAAATCAGCGTGGCTCAGGCTGTGGGAAGTGTTGGGAGAGGTGCTGGAAGAAGGGAGAGTCATCACATGACTGTCAGTTTCCACGGGAAGTGGTGGACTTTGCAGAAATGGATGAAAAGTTGAAGCCCTGAAGCTTGATTTCCTTGGAAAGGAATTTCCTAGCTCCAGGGAAGCTTGTCGCTGGAAAGTGAGGCTGGCCAGGCTGAGGTTGCTTCGACGTTCATAGCCACTGTGGCGGTAAAATCCAGTCCTGTTGAGGCCGTGAGTGTACGAAGACCTAGATCGCCGACTTGAGCTCCAGTGGGAGATGCGGGCGCTGGCTCTTCGTCGGGACAAACACACAAACAGAGCCCAGATAAATCCTCCTATTACCAGCCCAATAGCCATGGACACTGTGAAGGACATTATAAGATCCTCTGAAACAAAGAAATAAAAAAAAAAAAAACAAGTGATTTGATTTGTAAATAGGGGTTCAACTAAAAACACAGGGCAGAGGACAAGTAGTAATTACAGAATAGTATATATGATTAAACAGATTTTGAATGAGAGAAATAGAAAATGGTTGTAGGTGAATATAAATAAATGAAAGCTGTTATATTTCTTTCTATTTAAACAAAAAAGGGTATAAAACAAAAAGGATATAAAATAACATTTTAGGTATAGCATTCCATGTTGCTTATGTTATTTTATTATCCTTAAAAATAAGTAATAGAAGTAGTATCATTTTTTTTTTAAAAAGGCCAGTCTTTAGCTCATAAGAATTTTATAGGGTTGCAAAGATTTTTTTCCATTTGAGTTACAGTAGTTATGTGCCAAAAATTGGTAAAGAATTTTGTAATCATATTCATTTTGCCTTTTCCTCTGCTCTCATCAACCCACTCTTGCCTCCCACTTACAGGCTTCATGATGTCTCACTTCCTGCGTTCATTCTGAGACAGGAAATGTTGGGCTAGAAGCACCTGTGGGCTGGTTGATTTATATTATATTTCCTAAAATTCTGGACTGTCACTACATCTATGACTCACTGATGACATGATCTATGCAGACTACTGGGCTCTTTCTTGGTCCCCAAGTTCTGGTTCATGCTGCCATCATGTCCTTGTTTGATAATAATATTCCTGTCTCCTGGATTTCCATAGGATGTCTACTATGCAGTACTATCCTTCAATTCATAGAACTTGTATTAGTTCAGATTTCCTGCTCTGGTGGGACATGGAGAAGGACAGAAAACCTCACCAAAAATAGAAATTCTACCTTATTGCTTCCTTGTGGGAACTAAAAACATATTCTCGAGTGAACCTGGGTAACAGAGCCCCTGCTTTGAAGGAAAAGACACACTGGATATCAAAAGACCTCTCCAGTCTTAGTGCTCACCACATTTCCCCACTCTCTACCCTGTGATCTAACCTTCAAGACATGTTGATTTTTGCACTGACCCAAAGCCTGCCATTCTCTCTTTTAAACTCTGTGCTTTTCTATGTATTTGTTCTTTACATGTGGATACAACTTTTACATTTCTGTCTGGAAAACTCAGTCTTCAAGCTCCATTTCAAGTATGGCCTTTTGGATAGAGACACCTACATTTTATTAATCAAAATTAGTTACCTTAAGTAGAGGGGTAAGTTATAGTATCTAACTGCTTATCTAAGGATTCTGTATTGAGAGATCCATGGACTGGAAATTAACTAAATGGGGTTGTGAGATGGGGAAAACAAAAGAAGGGGCATTTCAAATGCTTGAAGTTTTTTCAAGAAGAGGTAGAATCTATTTCCCCACCCCTTGAATCTGATCTGGCTTCATGACTTGCTTTGACCAAAAAGACTCAATCAAAATGAATCTGTGTTAAGCTTTCACCCTTTCTGCTCTTGGGAACCCTGCAATTGCCAACATATGAACTCATCCAGCTGGGCCTGCTGTTTGATGAGAGACACATGGCCTGGTTACCTTTGCAGACCTGATCAAGAGTTTGCCAAACTCCAAACAGATTGATCATTTAGATTCTAGTCAACCCAACATTTGAGTGTGATACATGAAAAAAAGACCAGCAGAAAATGCATTAAGCTGATCTGGGCCCAGATTGCCAGCCCACAGAATTATGAGTCAAGTAAATTATTATTTTTGGCCCCTAAATTTTGGGGTGGATTGTTATACAGCAAAAGCTAACTGATCCTGGGTTCCAACTTCAGCTCTCTCCTTAACATATTGCATGATTTTCAGGAAATTTCCTTAGACTCACTGATTTCATTATTTTTAATGGGCTTAGATTTCATGGTTGCCAAAGTTTTTTCCAGTTTATTGTTGCATTCTATGACAATGTATAGAAAATATGTAATTCAGAAATAATAAACCTATATGAATGAACATATAAGAATAATTATTGCTGTTTAATTTTAGGATATATTTAGTGTCTTTCCACTTTTTACTATTATATTTATATCTTATAAAAACCATATTTGTTATGTTCTACTTTCACAATTATCTTTACAAATATAAAAATCCTCGAAGACAATTGGTTATATTAAATCTAAACAATAATTTTTATAATAGACAGATAACTTTTAAATTACAAGACGATTTAGGAAAAATCTGTTAGACCCAGTATTGTTCTTCCAAAGTGTGTGTCACAAAAATAATATTAAGTCATGGCCTTAAAATGCAATCTGTTGAGATGAATTTCTCTGAGTTAGGCTCTATCTGAAAAAAGCAAGTAAATTAAGCGAGAACCTAAAATTGGCCCTACCAGTAATATAGCAAAATTCCAAATTCACTTCCAACTATCAGTGCCCCAAATATTTGGAACGTATTAAAGAAGGTATAGGAATTCAGGGTTTCTAAGAGGATGGCAGCAATGCAAATCACGATTTCCCATTTCTTCCAAAAAATGGATAGAACAACAAAAGGAACAAATGAAACTGTACAAAACCCATGCCTTCAGTATAATTAGAAGACAATGAACATTCAACTTCAAGTTACCTAGAAAACGATCAATGAAAAAGAATACAGATATCAATAAATTATGTCCCATGCTTCCACTGCAAGCCTTCATGGAGAGAAAAGGCAATTTTGTAAAAACGATACGGTAGGAAAGAAACTTTTGAGTTCATACGGGAATGTATGAGGAGACAGTCTTGGAAAGACTGCCAAAAGATCATATCTCATATGATTTCATTTACCTAAAATGTCCAGGATGGACCAAACAATGGAGTTAGAGAGTGAATGAGTGATGGCCCAGGGCTGGGGGTGAGATGGGAGGCAGTGGCGGCCATGGGAAGAGGTTTCTTTCTGAAGGACACAGTGTTCTCAGATTAGATTGTGGCGATGGGCACACAACTCTGTGATGACAACAGAAACCACTTGAATGTGCCCTTTGTGGGTGAGTTATATCTCGGTAAAGCTGCAGAAAAACAACGAAGAAAGAAAAGGAGAGGTGGTTTATGAGAACCACATAATGAAGGAGAAGAGAAAGAGTAAGGGGAAATTTTAGGATCGTTTAAAATGAAAGAAAATTACAAACAGTTAAAGGACATGTAATCCCTCTTCCCACTTCACTTTCTAAAAATAAAAGTCAACCAGCAAAAACACCATACTTTGCTATACTGAGGGAAAGAGGAATCTAGAATGACCCCCAGGATCCTGGTGTGGAGAGGCGAGGGTGGATACCAGATTTGATAGCCTGTTATGAATAGAAATACTTGGGAAAGTTATGGTAAATCAATATTATGTATTTTATAGATATAGTTCCCTGAACCAAAACCTCCATTAGAGAATTTTGAATATTAACAACTTCAAATATAGAAACAGAGATATGGGGTTTCAGCTAAAACAAACTTTTAAAACTGCTTTGTGCTCAAACTTCTCATTTTATCGGTACTGAAAGAGTCTAAGGCTTATGTGAGAACTAACACAAATCATTTCAATAGTTGAATATTGACAACTAGCACTTGTCAGGGAACTATTACTTTCACTCATGTGTGACATAAAACAAGAAGACAGATCCTCAAGTTCATAAGATAAATATTGTTGCTTTTGTATATAAGCTTATGCAGCCACGAGGTCTGATTGAGGACACTAAACATGTCAGGATACATGCAGTTATAACAGATGAGCGCAAAGAAATATATTCACTTTATTTCAACTAAACAGAGATAAAACCAAGATCTGGAAACAGATTCAGCGACCCAGCAGGAGTGACTGAAGGTTAAAGGCGTCCCTGTGCGTGACCTCAGTGCTTCTGCCCTCTCAGCCTCTCTACCGCCGTCTCTTCTGGCAAACAACGTGTTTCTGACACTTTATCTACAGTGAAACACAGCATCAGGTTCCATTTCATTAAAAAATCAAAAACTTTCAAAATATAGCATCAAGGAAAAATAATGTCTTCTTATTAAAGTGATTGAGGAAGTTAGCAAGGAAACCCAAAATATGTGGAGTGAGAGATATATTTATATGCCAGGTGACTTTGATTTCCAAAATATGTTACTGTTCTGATATAAGAAAATAAGAGCCTTGTACAGACTCCAGTATATGAGAATACTGTTGCAGTACATGAGAACATCGTTAAAGAGTGTTTTCAACTACCACAATCTTCTTCAATGACAAATTTCAGTTGTATCAGTGAAAAGATTGTTTTTGGTGGCACTAGAAGCAGAATAATATCCCCACAAGAGCAATTTGACAATAAACCTATTTTAAATGAGTCTGTGCCCCAAATTTTGGGAAATGGCAGGGAAAGTCGATCATTATGATTCAAGATATATTCTTATTACAAATAAAAGACTATGGTTATATATATATATATGAAGAGGATTAAATAATGAATTTTAAAGGTACATTAGAATGATATATACATCTTAATAATAAACTATTCAAACTTTGAAGGAATATAAAGTACAATAAGGTGGAGCTACAGAAATTATAAAAGTGATGCACAAAATTCACACTGCCCTGGCTATGGGTGTCCCCAACTTCTGCTGCTCAGTTGAGTGCATGTACCCTGAAAATCATTTCCTTCCCCACAGAGTCAAACACTTCTTTTACAAATTATTTCATTAATTCTAATGCCCTTGCTATGCGGGCAGAATTTTTAATACTTAAAAGTAATAGTCATGACATAAGACTCTCTAAGATTTGCTGAAATAGCTAATCTGTCTTGCTAAGCTCCCCAAATGCAAACTGCAGGAACAAGTGCGAAATGCAGAAAAGAAGTAACAGAGAAATAGCAAGAGTCCTAATTGTAACAGAGTGGCCTCCCGTAAGGGTTCTTTTTGTTTATAATGAATGATTTTTCTGGCCCAAACTGTAGAATCTAGAAAAAAAATAATAAAAAAAAATCTATCGGTGATACAGCTTTAAAATGATAATTATTTAATTCAGTTCTGGCAGGCTTCTGACAATAAATTCTGAGAGTTTTTAAAAATACCATATTATAAAAGAAAACATACATGAAAAATACATTGGCTCAATATTCCTTTTTTGAGGAAAGTTTACTTTTTCATTTCTCAACAATCATAGGGGAAGAAAAGTGAGCCATAATTTTACTTTGTATAATTATAATATAATGCAAGTGATGAGACAAAACAATCACTTTAAAAAATGCAGAGATCCCAAAAAGAACAAACTCTAAAATCAGTAAGGTATGGAATATGAATTAGATATTGTTATTCTAAATTGTAGTGTCTCTATACAACTAGCAAGGGGCTGGCCCCTAAGTCCTCAATGAATAATTATGTTTATAACGTTATATAACTTATCCAAGTCATTTTACCTATTTGGACCTAATAATAATGGTCACTATCCTGTCTTCCAATTCTAACATTCTAATATCAAATCCGGTTTTCAGTAAATCTGATCAAACACTTCAACTTCTGTCCATCAGTGTTAAAATTGGGTCGAGGCTACCATCTAGTGGTCTTGAGTTGAACCGTTCCAATATCCGAACAGCGATCTTGTCTTTCACAATAGAATACCACACTGATCTAGTCACAAAGTCCTTTGTATTTATAAGAATCATAAGCGTAGCTATTAACAACATAGGCTATGGTGTTCCTGGTGCCCTTGAGTAAATGACTCAAGCAATACAATTCTGGCAAAAGTTTTTCAGAGATAATAGTATTGAAGGCACAAAAAACTCAATTAATTACAATTTCAACAGAGTAAGTGCTTTTTCTGTGTATCTTATCTGCCCAAAATCCTGTTTGGTTTGTTTTCACAGTACCTCTCCATCCAGAATTCAGCTTCCTGTTAGTACTTTGCCACCTCCCTGGTCCAAGCAGCCATCATTTCTGACCTGCCAAGTTGCAATAGCCTGTTCTCTGCTCTTCCTGCACCTGTTCTTGCCCGATCCTCCCCCTGCTACACTTTATTCTCAGTGTAAGAAGCCGGAGTGAACCTTTGAAAACACAAGTCCAATCACCTCATTCTTCTGTTATAAACCCTTCACTTCTTGAGTAAAAACAAACTCCTAAAAATGGCCTTTTGTAAACAGAAGGTCCAGCTTGATCTGTATCTACTTTCTGTGCTCATCTCTACTGTTCTTCTGCCTGTTCAACCTCATCCACACGGCCCTCTTTGCCACCAGACGCGCACCTGACTTAGAGCCTGGCAATGGTTGTCACGTGCTCCAGATCTTCCCTCAGTTCTCTGAGCGATTCATTCTAGTTCTGGTTCACACGTCCACCTCTCACTGAGGCCCATTCTTAGCACCTGATTTACTGCTGGAATTCCTGAATTTCCTTCCCTTTTCAGATGAGTGGAAACTAGACTGATTCGTTTATACTCTTTAAATAAAACTAAATGACATGCATGAGTATCACAGCCCCTAAGTGTCATTCTTATTTCTAACTTATTTCTAGGATGGTCAGGAAAAACTTCCTAAAAGAAGTGAGATTGGAGATGTCTTCTCGTATGGGTTTGAAAAACAAATGAGCGAAAGGCTGGGAGACTGTAAGTAGTTTTGGCCAGAGGCAAAAGTCTTAGGTAATACTCTGAATATGATTATTCAACAATATTGTGAGAATAGAAGGTAAGTGAAGTAGGAAAGGGATAGCACACCTCTTCCTGTATATGATGAACTGATTTGAATCAAACCACTGATAACAATGACAAAATACAGATTGAAAATATTTTTCAAAATCTGAAGTCTTGAGAGGCCTACCAAAACTGGAGAACATTTTATTTATTTATCTATCTATCTATCTATCTTTCTATCTATTTATCTATAATTGAATTTATTGGTGTGACATTGGTTAATAAAATATATAGGTTACAGGTGTACCATTCTATAATACATTATCTATATATTGTATTGTGTGCTCACCAGACCAAGTCAAGTCCCTTTCCATCACTGTTTATTCCCACTACACCCTCTTCCACCTCTTCCCACCCCACTTCCCTCTGGTAATCACCATACTACTATCTATGTCTATAAAGTTTTATTTTTTCACCCAGCTCTGTAAACCCCCTCCCCTCTGATGGAGCAAAATTAAAGAGAGGCAAAACATTGGTAGAGTTGTGTGTGATCTCACTAGGCTGGGAACACAAAAGTGGTGGTTCAGGGCTTCCGGGGAAGATAGACTCTGGGGAACACTCCACACTCCGAGTTGGGCCCATGAAAACCTGCCCTAAGTGGGATAGCAACCTTAGAGAAAAGCCATAGCAAAGAGGAAAATGGGGAGACCTGAGCTTGCGAAAATGAGGATTATTATGTTAAACTAGGTCAAACTTTTACACTGACCTCAAAACTTTACACAAATCTGCTTCAAGTCATTCACTTCTCTGCAGATGTGACTTGTGTGTAGTTACTTGTGTATGTTTGCTAACACACACTTGTGTGTGTTTGATAACATTGCTCTGGAACTCTCTTAAATTCTCAGGTATGCCTATTTTGTCCTAACATGTAATGCATTGCCTGTCATATATTGGGTGACAAGTCAGTGCATTTGAGTAAATTAATGCACTGGATAGATAAATACATGAATGAGTGAGTTAATGAGAGAATGAAGAAAACATGAATGACTGAAAAGTCCTTCCTGGAATCATCTCCCTATTTGAATCTTATCTAACCTTCTAGGAACAGGTGAAGTCGCTTTTCTTCTAAGAAAGATTTAGGGGTCATTTCTGCCATATTTTTTTAAAACGTAACTATTATCAATCATTACAATTTTACTGTATATTATCTTGTATTATTCCAAACAATAAAAGCATTTATTTGCATATGTCATGGACATACAATCTACTCCAAGAGGTAATCTTCTTGAGGACAGACATTGCAGTTTGGGAGAGGATTAATTTAGGTGAATAAATGCAAGCTTCCGAACCCACGATGCTACCCAAATACACACAATGCTAGCCAAAGAGAAAAGCCACGTGGTAAGGCAGGAAGTACGACCAAAAGTATATCTTCCTCAGGACTCTAAGTACCAAGGGGATAACCAAGACTAAGGGTGCTTCTCTCCTATTTGCTTACTGCAGAGTGCTGCCGACCTCCCCAGGCTGTGTTCCCCTCTGCTTTCAGAGGGATGTTTATAGCAAGCGTTGTAAGCAAAAGTGAGAAATACGAGGTGGTGTTTTCAGTTGTATTCTCACTCTCAGGCTGATTTTGCTGCCCACCCTCTCACTAGTTACTTTAATATTTACACTACATTTAGTAGGATTTGGGGGGGTTCTTACTTTGAAAATGCAAGCTGTCAGGCCTGGTAATCACCTGCTATCATTATCGTATTTTTTAGCATTCAGTAAAGTAAACCAAGAAAATTTTCACAGATAAAATTTTACTTCTCTCAGTTCAAAGTGTGAAGCAGCCAGTTGATTTGGGAAGTCATAGACAATGTCTTACACAGTGTTTTACAAAATTTTCAAAATTATACGTGGAGTCCGTAATCACAGTAGATATCAATTTAAGTATGCATTAGAAAGAAAATAAAAAAGATAGACATTTATGTTTTAGGAAATGTTTATATTTCACATATTCACATTTACATTTTTGTATCTCAGACTTAATATTTTTTTACTTCAGAAAAATGTGATTTTTATATATTTCCCTGAAAACATTGTATCTGCTCAACATGTTTGCCCTGGTATTGTTAATGTTTATCACTATAGCACTTCCTGGTTTTCATTATTTTTAATCTATTTTCCATTGTATTCACATAAGACAAAGAAACACTAGGAGCTATCTTTAAACAGTAAGTTTGAATTCCTTCTCAAGCACAGATTTCTATATTTTAAAAGAAAATCTATCATTTTTAGGATTGGCCAATAGGCTCTAATCAAACATTTGCTCTTATAGATTCAAGTTTATTTGATGATTATCATCCATGTTTTAGTCAGTGAATAATAATTTCTTTTCCTTAGGAGAACCTGACATTTAACTTTTAATGTTGGGGAAAAAACAGATTTGGCTTTTACAATTAACTTTTGCAGCAAGAGTTACTTTACTTTTAAATACATTTATACAGCTACTTATTTTTGTAATGAAGAATTTAGCGTAGACACCCTCTAGCTGGTTTTCAGCACATCCTTCACACATTAACTTTCTCCGTAAATGGGGATGCCAAGTCGTATTGTAACAAATATATACAATTAGGCATCTGCAGTTCAAAGGCTTATTTTCTGTTGGTGTCTACCCAGAGTTACCAGGCCATTTTTTTAGATATGCAAATATAATTAATTTTCTTCTTTCTAATTTGGTTATATACATTATTTAAGATGCTCCCTGTTAACTCTCCTTTGTAAACTGGAAGCCAATGTAAACGGCTGACGGTAAAATGAAGTAATTAATTCCCTGCATGCAAATTTCTGTGATGGTGGACAACTAGGTGAGGCTGCTGGGGACAGTCAGCCACCGCTGCTCACTCCCACCTCAATGTTCCCAGCACATCCGTCCTCTTGAGCAGCACCAGAAACTCTGAAATAATTCTCTGACATGGTTAAAAACTTGTTCTGGGCTAGTAAGTAACTGATCTCTCAGTAAACTCTGTTTTCTCCTTTAAAATTTTTTCTGGATGTAACTCAACTTTCCCCCCTTATTTAAAAAACTTCCCTGAACCCCAGAGTACATGTCAATCTTACATTTTAGTCCTTCCCTGTATCCCTCACCTTGAACAACTGGTAATTTTGACCTCCCCACTACTGCTGGTATTTGCCTCGGATCTGTGTCTGAACAGGGAACGTCCTTTGGGCTGTGCCTTTTTTCTCTTGTGATAGGCCTCCTTTGTGATGTTATGTGTGATCTTATTCTATTTCAGTTTTCCCCTCTAATTTCATAATATGATTCCTTACTTTGTGTTATCACACTCCTTAAGTACAGATTTATTATTTAGATTCACTTTGGGAACAAAAAGTATAACATTGACAATGTATGTTAAAATAACCTCTACAAAAATTCTTGGTTTCATTAAATAAAATACATAATCCCTAGCTTTAAAACAAATAAAACTTCCTTTTCTAACAAAATCCACATCATCATCCTCCAAAGAGCAGTTATGGCTGCCTTGTTCTTCATTTTTATTCTTATTACTTTCTAATTATATTTTGTAAAACCAGTCAAATTTGTACCTGTCACGTAGATTCTTCTGAAGTGTCTCCATAGCCCACTTTAAAGACCTGCATGTCTATTACAGTCAATCAATGAAAACAATCACTTCACAGTAAACAAAATGTCTCCATTAATGCAGTATATTTTTTGCACTCTAATTTTTTATTAAAAACAGGTAAAGAAAATAGCTTACCCCAAAAGTTTTCTGGCCATGGACTCTCTACACTTGTTGTGTTATTAGCCATAATATCCACAAGAAATAGAAGAAAGAAAAGAAAACCAGAAGGAAAGAAAAGCCAGTGTGTCCAAAAGAAGCACCGGGATTCTATGTCTTTGTGGTTCAGCAAGAGAAAAATAATTTTCACACAACCCCTCATATACTGTGTTTGCATAAAAGGAAACAAGTGTATCATGTTTCCTGCTTTTATACTCAAATTAGCAACTGTTTTTCTTATCTTGGAATTCCACATGGTTCCAGAGACACAAAACAATTTCCTTCTCGTCATTTCCTCAGCTAACGTACTAAATACTGACCTCTTGGCCACCTCCAAAATGCTTTCGGGATAAGAGACTGTTTTTCTTGTCCTTTCCCCATCTCCTATAGACATGTGTAGGAAGATTTCAAACCCTCAGCTACAGCACTTTGGGTCAAATTTCCATAGGATGAGACTGCTTTCCAACACTTAAAAAGTATACTTAAATAGTAAGTTATGGAGGGAAACAATTTCAAAAATTCTTATTCTGTTCAAGTACAATTAATTTTTAATATCATTTTTTGTAAATCTCAGTTACTTGTTGAGATTCTTAACATGTCTTGTTCTAACTGTTGTCAATTTTTTGTTTCATAGATATTTATCGAACAGGCAATTTATATTTGTTAATGAAAATTTGTGTTTCAATATGGAAAACAGGTTCTATAGTGAAGGAGTCTTTTGGAAACCAGGCAGGAGAAACGTACATGCAAACATTCAAGAAACGTACATGCAACAGGACGGTAACGGCTACCGCCAGGAGCACAGGGGTGGGTGATCGCAGCAACGTTTTCTTCACGCAAAGGTCTGGGAGAGGGGATGACTTTAGTATCTGTGTGCAAGGATGGAAATAATTGAGCAGGAGAGAGAGCAGGTAACAAGGGAGAAGGACAACATCAGGAAACAGGGGGGTTACTACAGTTCCCACTGGGGACCTTTTGGTAGGACCTTTGGAAAGTGGGGCTGTAGGAGATGCAGGTTAGTTGATTTCAAGTCTTTGTCTACAAGCTTTCTTAGTTTAGACTAAACCCTCTGAGCACTGGGGACTCACTGTAAGTAGGAGTCACAGTGCCAGGTTATACGTAACAACCTCACTGAGCTGCGCTTGGTGACCTGTTTCCTCCAGCTTTGATGAACTCCAGCAGCAACACTTGCATAACCTGCATGCACCCAAATTCTCATTAGATATGACTTAGTGTGAAGCAGTAATCATCTTTTGAAGTAATACATTTCTGAGTAGCTGTAAGAATATCCAAAAGAATAAAGTTTTTCTCATACTCATTTTTACACTCCCAATTCTATCAAAACTAGGTCGTTTCCACTTATTTTCTCAATTTTTATAGCTTTATGCTAACTGTAAATGTACTGAAAATTAAAACATAGGCACCAAAAGGAGAATAAAACTTTTAGAGTTTGTTTTATTAAGAAAATATTATATTATTGTTCTATTACAGTTGTTCCTATTTTCCCCCCTTTGTCCTCCTCTGCTCAGCCCACCCCCTGCTCCCACAGTCAGTCCCCACCCTGTTGTCCATGTCCATGGGTCATTCAGGCATGTTCCTTGACTAGTCCTTCCCCTTCTTTCCCCCTTATCCCCCACCCTCCTCCCCTCCGGTCAATGTCAATCTGTTCGTTGTTTCCATGCTTCTGGTTCTATTTTGCTTGCTTGTTTGTTTTGTTCATTAGGTTTATCTTATAGGTGAGACCATATGGTATTTATCTTTCACCATCTGGTTTATTTCACTTAGCATGATATTCTTCAGTTCCATTCATGCTGTTGCAAAAAGTAGGAGTTCTTCTTTCTTTCTGTTGCATAGTATTCCATTGTGTAAATCTACCACAGTTTTTTGATCCACTTATTTACTGATGGGCACTTAGGCTGTTTGCAGCACTTGGCTATTGTAAATAATGCTGCTATGAACATTGGGGTGCACAGGTTCTTTGGAATTTGTATTTCAGGATTCTTAGGGTACAATCCCAGCAATGGAACTGCTGGGTCAAAAGGCAATTCTATTTTTAGTTTTTTGAGGAAATTCCATGCTGTTTTCCACAGTGGCTGCACCAGTCTGCATTCCCACCAACAGTGTACTAGGGTTCCCTTTTCTCCATGTCCTTGCCAGCTTGTTGTTTGTTGATTTGATGGCCATTCTGACAGTTGTGAGTTGGTATCTCATTGTGGTTTTAATTTGCATCTCACTAATGGCTAGTGATGAGCATATGAGCATTCTCTCATATGTCTCTGGGCCCTCAGTATGTCCTCCTTGGAGAAATGTCTGTTCAGTTCCTTTGTCCATTTTTTTAATTGGATTGTTTGCCTTCCTGGTATTGAGTGTATAACTTCTTTATATATTTTGGACATCAAGCTCTTGTCCAAAGTATCACGGGCAAAAATGTTTTCCCATAAGGTCGGATCCTTTCTCATTTTGATGTTTTTTTTAGTCGTGCAGAAACTTTTTAATTTGTAATCACATTTGTTTATTCTTTCTTTTATCTCCCTTGCCCTAGAAGATATATCAGTGAAAATATTGCTGCGTGAGATATCTGAAATTTTACTACTTCTGTTTTCCTCTAGACCTTTTATGGTATCATAACTTGTATTTTAGTCCTTTACCCATCTTGAGTTTATTTTTGTGCATGGTGTAAGTTAGCAGTCAAGTTTCATTTTTTTGCATGTACATGTCCTGATCTCCCAACACTATTTATTGAAGAGGCTATTTTTACTCCATTTTATGTCCCTGCCCCCTTTATCAAATGTTAATTGACCATAGAGATGTGGGTTTATTTCTGGGCTTTCTATTCTGTTTCATTGGTCTATGTGTCTGTTCTTATGCCAGTACCAGACTGTTTTAATTACAGTGGCCTTGTAGCCTTTTAGTATAGTTTGATATCAAGTATTGTGATCCCTCCTACTTTGTTCTTCTTTCTCAAGATTGCTGAGGCTATTAAGGGTCATTTTTTGTTCCATATAAATTTTCGAAGTATTTGTGAAATACTTTACTAGATCTGTGAAATATGCCATTGGTATTTTAGGAGGGATTGCGTTGAATCTATAGATTTCTTTGGGTATTACAGACATTTTAATGATGTTAATTCTTCCAATCCATGAAAACAGTATATGTTTCCATTTATTTCTATCTTCCTTGATTTCTTTCCTTAATGTTCTGTAGTTTTCTAAGTACAAGTCTTTTACCTCCTTCCTACGTACTTTATTCCTAGATAAGTTTATTCCTAGGTACTTTATTTTTCTTATTGCTGTAGTAAATGGGATTTTTCCCCCTAGTTTCTGTTTCTGAAATTTCATTGTTGTGTACAAAAGTGCCTTCAACTTCTGAATATTGACCATGCATGTCGCTATTTTGCCAAATTCACTTATTATGTTGAAAAGTTGTTTTGGTGGAGACTATAGGCTTTTCTAAGTACACTATCATGTCATCTGCAAATGACAATTTTCCTGTTTTTCAATTTATATGCCTAGAGTTTCTATTTAGAGATTTTTTTTAGAAAATATGAAGATTCATGTCTACAGTATTCTTGCTGAGGTTTATTTCCACATAATCAAGTAAATAAAATCTTTACACGAATGATCAAAGAAAGCAAAATAAGGGGGCTCACATTTTATTTATTTTTAAATATATTTTATTGATTATGCCATACAGTTGTCCCATTTTTTTCCTCCCCTTTATTCCTCTTCTGCCTTATACCACCTCTCCCATCATCATTCCCCCACCTTATTTCATGTCCATGGGTCATACGTATAAGTTCTTTGGCTTCTCCATTTCCCATATTATTCTTAACCTCCCCCTGTCTATTTTGTACCTACCATTTATGCTTCTTATTCCCTGTATCTTTTTCCTCCTCCCCCCCAGCACCCTGCTGATAATCCTCCATGTGATCTCCATTTCTATGAATCTGTTCCTGTTCTAGTTGTTTGCTTAGCTTGTTTTTGTTTTTATTTTTTTTAGGTTCAGTTGTTAACAGATGTGAGTTTGTCATTTTTCTGTTCATATCTTTTATCTTCTTTTTCTTAGATAAGTCCCTTTAATACTTCATATAATAAGGTTTTGGTGATGACGAACTCCTTTAACTTGACCTTATCTGGGAAGTACTTTATCTGCCCTTCCATTCTAAATGATAACTTTGCTGGACAGAGTAATCTTGGATGTAGGTCCTTGCCTTTCATGACTTGGAATACTTGCCAGCCCCTCTTGCCTGTAAGGTTTCTTTTGGGAAGTCAGCTGATAGTCTTATAGGAACTCCTTTGTAAGTAACTCTCTCCTTATCTTTCATCTTGGGTAATGGAATTATGATATGCCTTGGTGTGTGCTTCCTTAGGTCCAACTTCTTTAGGCCTCTCTGAGCTTCCTGGACTTCCTGAAAGTCTATTTCCTTTGCCAGATTAGGGAAGTTTTCATTCACTATGTTTTCAAATAAGTTTTCAATTTCTTGTTCTTCTTTTTCTCCTTCTGGCACCCCTATGATTCAGATGTTAGAACATTTAAAGTTGTCCCAGAGGTTCCTAAGCCTCTCCTATTTTTGAATTCTTGTTTCTTCATTCTATTCTGGTTGAATGTTTATTTCTTTCTTCTGGTCCAAACCATTGATTGAGTCCCAGTTTTCTTTCCTTTACTGTTGGTTCCCTGTACATTTTCCTATATTTCACTTTTCATAGCCTTTACTTTTTCCTCTATTTTGTGACCATACTCAACCATTTCTGTGAGCACCCTGATTACCAGTGTTTTGAACTGTGCATCTGATAGGTTGGCTATCTCTTCATTGCTTAGTTTTATTTTTTCTGAAGCTTTGATCTGTTCTTTCATTTGGGATATATATAGTTTTGGTGCACCTGTTATGTGGTAAGGGGCAGAGTCTTAGGTGTTCACCAAGGTGAGGCACCCCACATCACTACATTGTGGCATGTGGGGGAGGGGTACGAGAGGGAAAAGTGCCATTTGCTCGGCTCTCAGCCGGTTTTCAGCCACTTCCTCCACTACCCACAAGCAAATTGGGCCCTTCTGGTGCTGATTCCTGGGTAAGTGGGCTTGTGTATGTTCTAGGACCCTGTGGATGTCTCCAACGGACTCTCCTGTGAGGCTGGGAGTTTCTCCCACTGCTTCAACCCTCACGGGTTTTTTCAGTCAGAGGCTTTGAGGCTTTATTTCCCCTTGCTGGTACTCTGGGTTGTGTGGTCTGTCTTGCTCCCCAGTTGTTCTTCCCAGTTTATCTGCACGCAAATGTGGGACCACCTGCTCTGCCAGCCACCACCTTGCTGTGAGTCCTCTCTGCCCCAGGTACCCATCTCTGCCCCTCCTACAGGTCTGGATGAATGTTTCTTCTTTGACTCCTTGGTTATTGGACTTCCATACAGTTCAATTTCCTGTCAGTTCTGATTATTTTTTGTTTAAATTTGTTGTTGTCCTTCTTTGGGTTGTGCAAGGAAGCACAGTGTATCTACCTATGTCTCCACCTGGGCTGGAAGTCTAGGGCTCACATTTTAATAGCTACCTTTAGTTTTCTATATTTCTGAACAAAATTTATAAAAATAGAAAACTAAAATACCATTATCTTATTTCTAAAAAATATATAGTCTGGATAAAATTATATTGGGATAGTTCTAAATTCTTCTAGAAACGGTAGGATTCTTCAGTTAATATATGCATTTTTAAATGCATTTTTAAATCCACATTTGGTTGTATTATAGACTACCAGTTTCAATAAATAGTCATTTTAGAAGTCAATACATTTTTATAAAAATTTATACAGAGTTCATTTGCCCTGAAACAGTAAAGCAGATGAATAGAAGGGATGAGTCTGGCTTTGCCAAAACTACCTCTGTGCAGAAACAGAGTTCATTCCACCTCGGGACTGGCATACAGACTGAGACTTCCTTTTGTTGTTTCATATTTAATTACCCTGATTTTCTCCCAATAAATTTCCATTTTTGCAGTTGGTCAAAACCCAGTCAAAGCTCTGAGGAAAACATGTTTTCTGTCAATTGATAATGTAAGAATATTTTTCTCTTCTGTTAATAGCTTATTGATAATATTAATTCTCGACTGTGTATATAATTTGGTTCCATAAGGATGCATCCTGTTTTTTTGGCAGCGGTCCATGTAAAAGAGTGTTTATGTCTATGTGATGTTTGAGTCCCATGACTTGTTATGCCAAACAGGAAGTCAATTTTTATCTTTACAGAAATGTTAGGTCTGCTTTTTCTACTCTTCACTATTTCACAAGTTGGGTCTTTAGATCCGGATGCTCCAGGGGTCATAAAATACATTTGGAGGTTTGTTCGTCCCTCATAGTCATAGGACTTACTCCCCCCTTCATTCAGGTCTCTGGTGCTCGCCAGGCATTCAATAATTACCTCGTCTGAAGTGTTATCACTTAGCCCCTCTGACTGCATCATCATTATCTTCAGGACGCTATCACTCCCTGACTTTATGCTACATGTATTTTGGCTTTTTTGGTCTCTTCCACACAGAGTTAAGTTCTAGTAAGACAGGAACTCTATTGATATTGTTCATATCTGTATCTCTTGTGGCTAATATAGTTCTCTTAATAACATGTAATTAATAAATAAACCAATAGGCTCTTAATAATATTTACTTAATGAGGAAATAAAATAATTCCAAAGTATCTGAAAATGAAAGTATTTTAGATATTCTACATCAGGTTAGTAAAAAATGTCATACTGATTTATAGCCATTCAATATTTTAAAGGTGTGAGTTATTATTTATTATTTGATATAGAGTTGAACAATACAAAATAATGTCAGAAACTTTATTTTTTAGCTTTATCTTTTAAAACTGTCATGGGTTTTGTCTTCCTCATATTAAATTGATCCAAGTAATTTAGTTAAACTGAGAGTACTATCAGAACATATAAGAATTACCTCTGAAAATTAAAAATTTAAATCTACTTGAAAAAATCCAATTTTAAAAAGTAACCTGGAGAATAAATTAAAATGTAAACATATTTGAACATATCTATGCTTCTCTTTCTTTCTGTTTACATGGTGTAAGTAGTGTTCTTTTACTTTCTTCTTCAACTCATTCCCTTTGCTAGGACAACAAACTAAGAAAGACCCAAAATAGAAGTCAGGTTATATGTGTGACAAACTTACTCCTAGGGTTTAAGATTTTACAAATTGAACTGGAGATAAAGGTAAAGCCCTGGAGTGGGAGTAGTGGTTTTCTAAGTAAATGCAGGTTTGAATGTCTGAGTGAAGCTGTGGTAAGTGATGATCAGATTACAGGGAGATCACTGTGAGATGAGCAGTGAGAAGAGGTAGAGGCACAAGGTCAGAGCACTGGACTCCATGTGGTGGGAGAAAGGCAAGCGGCAGCCGAGAAGAAGTCAGCGAGGTACTAACCTAAGGAGGATTTAGCAAGTTCTTGTTGGTTTCTAATGTAGGTGCCATGACAAGGGGCCAAGGGAGGTCCTCAGCAGACAGGTAATAAGGAAGCCAGGAGCTCAGTCCTACAAGCCCCAGGAGCTGAATTCAGGCAACAGCTTGGATGAGCTTGGAAGCAGGTTCTCCTCCAGAATCTCCAGTAAGGGTTGCAGTTCTGCTGACGTGTTGATTTCAGTCTCAGGAGGCCTGGGGCAGAGAAATTAGTTAAACCACCCAGTAGCCAGATTTCTGACCCACAGAAACAGATTATTTCAAAGGGAACTCAATTCTTCTAAAAGCTGCCCTGTAATGGTAACAGTGGAAACCAGGAGACAATGGAATAATATCTTTAAAGTACTGAAAGAAAAAGTTAAAAAATAGACAACTGAGTCTACAGTGCACCGACCTTTCAAAGATAAAACTGAAACACACATACACAAAAAAAGTGAAATAGAGACATTTTGAGAAAAACAAAAGTTGAGTGATTTTATTGTTGTAAGCTAATTACTAAAGAATAAAGATGAGAAAAAAGGAAAATTATTCTAAGGAGAAAATTCTGTGTAAAAATTAATCCATCTAAATGTTTATATTATGAATAAAATAATAAAATCTAATTGGAATAAAAAAGTCAAGACAAAACTAAAGGCTATAAGAAAATAAAGCTTATGAGTAAAAAGTACACAATTAGCTGATTCAAGTGCTTTAATTTTTCAGAAAAGAAATAAAGATATTAATGAATAGACTGAGAAAAGAACCAAACTTCCTTAACCTGAAATATACTATGAATCAAAAACAAATTCATCAACTCATCAGATATCACAATCATTGAGGAAATATTAAAATATTACCTTTATAATTTCTTTAAAAATCCCTTTAACAAGAAAACATTCAACCACTCTCAGCATTTCTGTTCAACATCAGACTGCAGAGCCTTGCTAGCACTGAGAAGGACAAATAATAAATACGATGTAAAAACATTGGAAAGATACCAGTGAAACTGATTGTTGTGGGTGGTATAATCATCTACATTGTCACAAATAATATGAAATGCACAAAGGAAAGAAGTCATTAATAGCAACAAAATATAGCAAGTAAGAAAAATATAACAAAAATCTACAAGATTTTTGTGAAAAATGATAATTTTATTGAAGGACATGAGAGAAAACTTAAAATGCAGCAATATCATAAATAATATTTTCATTAATATGAACATTCAGTGCTGAAAGATGTCAATTGTCTTCAACATACATATTTTTTAATTTATAAAAATATTCTAACATGATTCTTTAAGAAATTTGGCTAGCGGATTCTAAAATACATATGAAGATCAAAGGGCCAAAAATAGCTGAGACACTTAAGAAAACCTACCTTAAGGGACCTATATATATTGTGACTTTTTAGAATGTTGCAGTATTCAGTACAGTGTATTTTTGACTCAGGGGTAGATGAGCAGACCAATGATACAGGATAGACAATCCAGAAATAGATCCAGGAGGAATGGAACCTTGATATATGACAGGCAGCAATTGCCACTCTATGGAGAAAGGAGGTCTGTTCAGAAAACCATGCTGTTGTTCAACTGAATATCCACATGGGAGGGAAAAAAATGAACAGACCTAATTTGCACCATAATTTGCACCTAATTTCCTAATTTGCACCATACAAGATGCAATAATTCTTCTCTTCCCTTGAAAGCCAAGGGTTTCTTGATGGGAGGAAGAAGGAAGTTGCTTCTACACACACTTACCATGGCATCACAGGCTGCATCTTCAAGCGGACCTGAACTCTGCTTTATTTGATAGACTCTGGGTCTAAGACTAGCTCAAGTCTAAAAACCAAGAGAAGGATCATGATTTTCCAATGGCAGATGTCAGCTGAGGGATTTAACTATTAAACTATGAGGAGTAATAAGAGTAGTAATGTTACTAAATAAAATACCAACATGCTAAAAATCAGTGGTTTTCTGATAAATCATAAATAACCAATAGAAAGTGTAATAAAATATAGTCATCTTAATGAGAAAACTATAAAATAGTTAAGGATACACTTAATAAGAATTATATAATACCTACATTAATAAAATTATAAAATCTTGAAATAGAAAGACCATATTACATAAAGAGATTCAGTTCCTTTGAATATATTCTATGCATACCAAAGGTTGATTTATAAAATCTACTTTAAGAGATCATATTAACAAGATTTATTTATTGGATTTGATCAGTTGATTCTAAAATTCTCATGGAATGTGCAGGAATGTATAAAGAAGCTTCTTTTCAAAAATCCATTTCATAGAAATATATCTACCATCCACTGCACCATAAAATGCAACATTTTTGTGGAAAAATTTTTTGTGTTAACAAAGAGTTGTGAACAGCCTAAATGCCTGTAACAAGATCAGTCAAATAATTCCATATTATGGAATGCCATGTAGTCACTTATTAGATGTAGATAAAACTGTATGAAATTAAATAGGACAACTCCAAGAGATGTAATTAGATGAAAAAAAACAAGCTTCAAAACAAGAATAATAATATTTTCAATTTGGTTAACAAAAGAGTATGCATAATTTATGTGTAATTTTCATGAAAATGAATGGAATAATCAAATGTTGGCCACAGGGAAGTTTGTATAAGGAAATGAATATAGTGTAGAACATAAAGGAGAACTTTTATTTTGCTTTATATTTAAAATTTTTAGAAATAGATCTTAATGTGTGGCTCTCTGAAGTGATCTTCAAAGAGAGAATGTGAGGCACTAGTTAAATAATGTCCAATGGTTTGTTGTCCCTTCAATAAGCATTCTCTCTTTTTCCTCAGAAAAACAATGTTTAACTTGATATAGCCTCCTGGCTAAAGCCTGGAAATCCCAGTACCTATGTAACCAGGTGTGTGCAGGCAACTGAGTGCTGACCAAATCACACACGAATGGAAATGAGAACGGCCGGTTCCTTACCTTGCCTTTAAAGTTAGAGTTAAGTGCTCCCTTTTTCCCCCACTTTCCCTGTTCTTGCTGGAAAACAGGTGATATGGATGTTGCTGGAACAACCACCTTGGACCAGGAAATGAAAGCCACAGTCAAGAATGGTAGAACCGAAAAAGAATAAAATCTCTCCATTTGCAACAAATGGACAGTATTATGCTAAGTGAAATAAGAAAGACAAATATCACATGTATTTCGGTTGTATGTGGAATCAAGAAGAAGAAGGGGAAGAAGAAAAAGAAGAGGAAGAAGCAGAAGAAAGAAGAGGAAGAGAAGAAGGAGAAAAGAAAAGAAATCCAAATTTATAAATAGAGAACAGATCAGTGGTTTACCAGAAGCAGGGTGTACAAGGTAGACAAAATGGGTGATGTGTATTGAAATGTACAGCTCTCCAGTAATAAAATAAATAAATCATGGGGATGTAATGTGCAATGTAATGACTATAGTTAATAATACTGCATTGCATATCTGAAAGTTACTAAGAATAGACCTAAAATGTTCTCATCACAAGAAAGAGAAATTTGCAACTATGTAGAGTAATGCATGTTAGCTAGACTTACTGTGGTTGTCATTGCACAATATATACAAATATCAAATTACTATATTGCACACATAAAACTAACATCATGTTATATGCCAATTATACCTTAAAAGAAAAAGAAGGAGGAGGAGGAGGGGGAGGAGCAGGAGGAGGGATGATGGAGCCCACGGAAAGGGCCTGGGTGCCTGGCAGTTAGAGGCACAGTACATCCTGGACTGCCTACCAGCAATTTTACAGGAACAACACACTCACATCCATTTATGTCTGTTACATTGAGAACCAGCCCAGCGTGGTTCAGTCAGGTCTCAAGGATTCCATGCTGCTGAAAAGTCAGTGATGTGTCACTAGTTTTGGCCCACCCATAAGAATAGTTCACTTTGGTTGACATGATCACAGTTTATAATAAAGGTCCTGCAGCCTGGACGTATTTTAATAATAATTTAGTGTGGCATGACTTGCACTGTTATTGCAAGAATACAGGCTCCTACAATGATCAGCATTCATTCTCAAGTGCCCCTCAAGTCATTCATTCAAAACTCATTCTAAAACCTTTCAGGATTTATGGCAAATATATATATCTTAAATTTTAGGAACCAATTTCATTCCCTTTAACAATAAAACTTTCCTATTCTCCAGGGTTTTTCTATAAACCTACATTTGATAAATTGATATTCAAATTCTCACTGTGCTAAAGTCCAAATTGCCCATACCAAAAGGTATTACTCACCTAGAACAGCTACATATTAATTTACGATCTGTCTGGTCACCAAGAACTTCAATTCTTTCTTTCTGATCTAACGATCTTTATTCTTAACTAGAAAGAAAGAAGTGAAGGGAGAGTCAAAGAGTTCTATGCCGTTGGGTTTCTTCACTGTGCCATTGGCTCTTATTTCATAATAAACCATTTATGTTGCTGATGGTAACAGATTTCAATGTTTTTTAATATGTTTTAACAAATCTAAGGAGTGTCAATGTAAGGAAAGTCCAAACCTGTAAAGTATTTTTATAAGAATTTTTTTAGCCAAAATTGATAACAATTGCCAGAAAATGATCTCAAATTCTTTGGAGAAAGATAGTCTTGCAGTTTCTTTTATGCATTTGAAGTGAAGGAAGGAACTTTAGGAAGATCACATGAAGGTGGGAGAAAAGCAGGTGAGGACCGGATTACGGGGTAGTTAAGATTAGGGGCTGTCTTGAGCGTGGTCCCACATTCCAGGGATATTACTTCAGACACCTTAAAGGTGTGTTAAGCTAGATGCACAAAAACAAGGGAAAGGGCTTGTTTAAAGCAAAAATAAAACTTCTAATGAAAAAGTTATATGCCTGGAGTGTGACTGCCCAGCACGACCTGCCCCTTGCAGAATTGATGATCAGATCATCCGTCACTTTATGTAGAACCCCCTTTCCATCTACAGCAGGGGACAGTAAAATGGAGAGGAAGGCTAAGGATTGTAGGTGGGAGGGAGGGAAGGTGTGGGGGTGATTACAGAGCTGTGTGATTTAAGGTTTTCTTCTCAAGGAAGCACCTCTTGCGCTGCCCCTGCTGCCCAGGGTCAGGTTTCATTTGGCCACAAAACACTCCAGGGTCTCAACTCCCACTGGAACTCCAGGCCAGTTCACCTGACCAAATTCTTTCTGTACTTGTCAGCCGCAATGACAAGGAAGTTGTTGAAAATAGAATCAGGAAGCTCATTCCATCTCTCAAATATTTGCAGCATTGAAGAGTGCTCTACAGAGTGAGGGAGGTAAACATTCTCTTTTCTTTTCCCTTTCCATAATTTTCCCTAGGCCCAAGGCCTCGGTCTAGACTTTCCAGTCAACACTGTGGCAAGAAAAGAGTCACTTTGTGACTTTGGCCAAGTCATGTAGCCACAGTGAGCTTTTGTCTAACCTGTAAAATCAGAGCCAACAATCAACCTAAAGCCAGTATATCTGAACTCTGTTTTCTTTAAAAGCTTGTTTTACATGGTAATCAGTCGTCCAATGCCAACAGGGTTGTGCAGTATAACACTCCTTGAGAAAGCACGAGAGCCTCATTTTTAATTATCACATCATTTCTAATATGATAAATTAAAATTGCAATTGCATTTGTCATATGTCGCAGCCATTTTGCCACTGTGTTTGCCCATTGATTTGCTGTCATTCCTTTCACACTCCTCTCTGTCATTCCCTCTCTAAACTCTGATGTATTCACGTGTAGAAAAGGTGATAATGACTCTCATCCTGCAGAACTGAGAGGTGATGTAGTGAGAAGACTCGTGTGAAGCACATACTGAGGTCAGTAGATGGTACCTGTAAATAGTGCCTGACTTTACACACCCTATTATTAATGTCTAACAAAATGAGTCGGATCAGCAAATCTCTAAGAGCTATGCCAGCTATCATTTTAGCTAATTTTATGGTGATTATTTCCTAATTACAGTGAATTTTTATGGGATTCCTTTTTTTTTTAAATGTCAGGCTACTAGTCTGGGAACATAATATAACAAAGTTAAGATACAATAGTGGTAGTGGACTTTGATAAGGACTAAAATGGAGTTACTGAATATTTAAATACATATTTTAGCAGAAATTATATTTAGATAAAATAACTAAAAATTAAATGACTAGTAGAAACAAAAAAGGGAAGCAGAACAATGGTAGAAAATATTTTTCAGTGAATATAAAACTTGAACATAATTTCTTTTTTCTTACATTGTAACAGTGGCATGATTTTATAATTTTGAATAATTTAAAATAATTTTGCCTTGAAGAAATGTAGCTCAACAATGAAAAAGAGAGATAGCTTGTACTTTTCTATTCGTGGGAAAATATCTGTCCATATGTCTTGTCTCAAGAGAAATGGGACACGTGGAAACTCGTGCCTGACCAGTTCAAATAAATTGTCCAAATACAAAATAATCTCAGTAGTATCCTCCACCAAATGTACTTTTTGGTTATAAATCAAGTGCTAGGTTTTAAAATAGTATTATTAACTGAGAGAAATATGATACTCTAAATAGCTAATCTTTTTTTCTTCTGACTTTTTTTCTATTGGCCTCTTTTTCTATTTTCTACAAGTCATTAAAATTTTGAAAATACACAGCAAGGTAGCACTGGAGTAGTTGTTTTTAAGTTTTATTAAAGACTCATTTCCTCTTACTTGGTTCACACCCTAAGAGAAGAATTCCAAGGGAGGAGACAGTAGAAAAATGTCCTTGAAAATCTATGTATAATCAGTGGAATTGTATTCTACTGGGAGTGATTATTTTTTGTCACAGTTAGTGGGTAAACATGTGCCCATCCATCCAAAGTTCTGAATGCCCTGACACTTTTATCTCGTAACTGCGATGGTGTTACACGCTCGAAAGGACAAACTTTTTCTTGAAACGGCTCTGGTTTGTTTATTACTATAACCCGAATCGGCTCTTGTCAAAATAACTTTAGATGTGTCATATATAGGCAATAGGCATACTCCTCAAAAGATAATGATGAGCCCTTTTTAATTAAAAAAACGGGAGTTTATCATTAAAGGAACCTTTAGAAAATGATTTTTGGTAAAATGGTGATATGTTTTATAATATTAAAAAATCAAATCCTAAATATTTTTAAACCAAAGTAGACATGAATTATGTGGGCCCATATTATATCTTTACATAATTTTAAGTTTTTATTTATTTCAGACAGATTTCATTCTTTTTCAGTTTGTTAAATAAACATGTTTGGGAAGAACACCTTTTTAAAATATATACATGAATAACGGTTTACCTGCTATGCATTAAACATTTAGGTGCATAAGTTACTAGCAGGAATAATACTCCATGGTGCAAAAGTTGTAACTTCAGTCTCTTTGCACCTTAAATACTAAATGCATGAGTACAAAGCACACAGAGAGCAAGAAACATGCTAAGGAGTAAAGAAAGCTGTGAAACCTTTACATTACACACTGAAGCTAATTAAGTCTCAATTAGAGAATGAGTGTTAAGTTTTTAGCATTCTTTGACAAGAAGCAAAGGCAGAGCCAGAATCTGTTGTGATATCATAATATTTTTCTTAGAAATTAACAATTAAAAATAATTTCCACCAACCGCACTACCATGGTTACAATCAAAGGTGCAATCATTGTTTTTGCCCTTATCACAGCGAATTTAAAGTAGCTAGATAGAACAGAAGACCTAAAAGTGGGCAAGTGATGACATAAAGCTGGGACAATAGGAAAAAATTGCAAAAAAACCCCCTAAAACTTATATATTGCATAGCCTCGCTATTAATATGGTAGCCACATTTGGTTGTTTCAAGTTACATTTACATTAATTAAGATGAAATGAAATTAGGAATTCAGTCACACTAGCCACATTTGATGTGCTCAGGCCTAAGGCGGCCACACAGGGCACCACGGGTGCGGACTGCTGTCACCCCTGGGGCTTTACTGGGTAGTGCTGTCCTCCACTCACAGGGCTTGGAAAAGCATCCATGAAAATTTGACTATTCTCAAATGTCTTGGGGATTATTCATATTTCATAAAGAAGTGACAACATGGGAGAAATATGCTTCTATAGTATTAAAAGGTGGCATTGTCTTATGAGAAACACTCAATTTGCCTCAGATAATGGTGGGTTCCACTCTGTGGAGTGACCTTGGACATATCACTTTTAGTTCCTGAGCCTTTGTCCTTTTATTTGCAAAACAAGATAACATAACGCTTACCTCAGAAGTTTATAAATATTAGAAATAATATATGGAAGGTGCTTCCTAGAATGCCTGACACATAATAGGTGTTCAGGAATGGTAGTCACTGTTTTTCCTAATTAACAGTTGGGAGGAGAGTAAAGCCATTAATGGTCACAGATAAAATCATCCTTTTAAATAAAGTATGAGCCTTTATTTGCCAGAAAAAGTATCTTATATGGCTTCGGTTCATGTCAGAAGCTTCACACTGAAAGTGTCTGTGGCTGTAGTGATCACTGGACTGGAAGGAAGTGAGCAAATTAGGACAGGAAAATGTACACCCGCAGAGGAACCAAGGAGTCAGGAAGAGGATAATGAGTAAAACTGGTACGAAGGGGAAAGGGAAAGCTGATAAAAGAAGACAGGAGCCAAATACAGGAGGTGAGGACAGAAAAAAAAACTTAGATGAAGTTCCTCTTCATCTGTACACTTTTGGAAATACACCAGGAAGAACTGTGAAGCATAATGACATAATCAAACTGGAAAGGAAAGATTATTTCTCACTATGAGACTATGAGGAGACAGCTTTTCCATTACACTCATTTTCCTGTGCAAGAGAGGTGTCTATGTCTGAAAGATTCAAGAGCAAAAAGATAGCAACCTGCTAACAACCATCTATTCCAACTTAAACAAGTCACTCCAAAGTGATGGGCAACTGTAGTGCGATGTAAAAAAGTGCACAGGGTAGACGAGATGGTATTTAATCACGCCAGAGTCAGTACATAATGTTTATGGTAAGTGCTGGGCTCTGACAACCAAAATTTGAAACCTCTTAGATTAGTTATCAGAAAGAAGCAGCCCAGAAAAGACACATGGCCCAGTTCCCAGGGGAGCATATGTAAAAAATAACACATTCCCTGTCACTATGGCTGAACCTCCCATAATAGAGAATAAAGGAGTGGAAAGATAACATGGGGAAAACATCATTTGTCTGAAATTAATCTAGACGTGGGAAGAGGTAGGATGCTTGGAAGAGGAAGCAAATCACCCTGTTTATAGAAGACTGGAGCTTTGCCACACCCAGATGTAGTAGGAATATGGTGGATGAAACAAGAAATAAGGTGAAGAAAGAACTTAGCAAGTTGTGATATAGCCCAGAGCCTTCAGACTCAGGAATCAATTTCTATTTGATCCTGAGAAATAAAGTCAAGACTCTAAACAACACAGTAAGAAACCCGATTATCATCACTCAGCATGCATGTGCTGAATGCCCATATTGCGCCAAAAATAGTGTTAGGCACTGGGGATGCAAAACAAAAACAATCACAAGTCCAGACCTTTATGTTTAAAATTAGGTAATTTTATTTGTCATGATTTATATTGTTAATTTAATCAACATGTATATCTGTACTACTAAAGGCATTACTTTAGAAAAATCAGCCCCATTAAGAGTCTATTGTAAAACCTATTCCCATCTGATTAAGTACGGTAAGACGCTGGTGAAACCCACCAGAGACGGCAGCACACAGCTCCGTGTCTGCCATGACCGTTGCTGCAGCTGAAAAATTAGAGACTGCTCATAGAAGTAGAACTCTTCTACTTCTTGCAAAAGCGCTTTTAATTCTAGTGATTTGCATTAGGCATCCTATGTATATTTTGATTACCACTCAGTATAGGCATTATCAGATTTATAGGTAGC
This sequence comes from Anoura caudifer, assembly GCA_004027475.1. Classification (NCBI taxonomy): domain Eukaryota; kingdom Metazoa; phylum Chordata; class Mammalia; order Chiroptera; family Phyllostomidae; genus Anoura; species Anoura caudifer. The sequence goes on from PVKU01005212.1 coordinate 40,789, forward strand.
TTAAAAACAAGGTCACTGTTATAAAAACTTCGACATGAAAGACCAGAAGACAGTTTTTTTGTGCCCTCACCTCTCTATAACCTTTTTCTAATTTCAACAATGTACGTAGCAAGATTCATGAACATTAAATTATCTTATCAAAATTAATCTTATCATCTTAGCCTTAAGATGTATTTATTGTATTATAAAATTTTTCAAGTATGTTTTACTTTTCCTAAAAGAAAAAGTTTTAACCTTCATTAGTGCTTCAAAATAGGGTTTCCTCTCTAAATTCAAGATAAAATATTTCAGTTACTAGCTCTATTTTTTAATAGAACCAACTAAATGTTAAAATGCCCACTTTTAATTCAACAGGTTTTATTTAATGTGAGTGTAGTACTAATAATTTAAAATTATGAGTGTCAGCCACATTTATAAAAAGGTGGAAGCAACTTGCTATCTATTCAAGCAGAATAATAAACCTAGAAACCTAAAAGTGGTTGAAAAAATTAATAACTTCATTTAATTCCAACTGATCCTGTGGTTGTTAAACCCCTGGAAAAAGCAAAGACTCTAAAAGTTGCCTCTTTCTGGGCCTGAAGAATACATTACAGATCTCTAGAGTAATAGGTCCAAAAGACTGTCAAAAATAAATAAAAACATGTTAGAATGGAAGTCTTTAATTTACCTTTTATATCAGTTTCGGTCCAGTCAAAAGGAAGAAACCCACAAGTTATTTTAACAGAGAGAATTTCATGTAAAAATGTCCTCTGTATCAGAAATGGGATGGGCCCTCACTCACAATGCGGTTGAAGTGTCAAGACTGAAGATGTGAGGGTTTTCTTATTTACATAATGAGGTTCTCCAGGGACAGCAAGGCAAGCATCCCTGGCAGGTCTAAAGAAGACTTGAGACTCCCAACAGTGACAGGAGTCGGGTTTGGGGTCTTGACTGTGGTTTCAGGGTGGAGTGGGGCCAGGGTTCTTACAGTTGCTGTATATGTTTCCCCCAGTTACGCATCCCAGAAATGGAGAACTAACCACGGATGGGACAATGTGATTCAAACCTGGGACAAAACCTTACTTGTCCTCTGACCACCATAAGCCCTCACACTGACTGGTGGAACAAAATCCCACTTTGAATTTGTAGACATTAACATCAATTTAGAGCTAATGCCCACAAGTTCCTGAAAAGCCAGAATAGTTTCTTTTCCCCAGTACTGTCATTCTAACAAATGACTTGAGGGAAGATTTAAAGTGTAATCATGTACCAGTGGTGCAACATTTTTTTCTCAAAAGACCCTAATCTTCTCAAGAGGCTCTGAGTATGGTAATTGGCTTCTAGGAAACCAGACTTGGGGATCTTTTGTTCTGCTATTTGGATTTGGGCTGTCAATTTATTTCAGTCCTACAGTTACTGGGATCGAGGTGACCCCACAAAAGATTGCTTCAGGGCCAAATAGGCTGCTATTTCAAACCTGTTATCTGTTAACAGAAAGGATGCCCACCTTGTCTTTGGTGATTAGGAGCATCCTCAGCCTCTGCTACTCCACTGTCCCTGGTGAAATCAACAAGCCATGTGTCACCACCACATCCAGTCGCCCACCAGAGGACAGCCGCCACAGCTTTTCAAGGATGCTGCTGCTCCCCATAAACGTTATTTCTCAATGCCTCAGGGAAGGGTCCCCTTACGTTGTATCAGGGCATTTAGGCATCTCAACCTGGTTAAATGTAAGCCACCACTGAATCCACATTTTCCTCAACCAACCAACGAACTTGTTAGAGAAAAGTGGATTGCAGAATTTAGATATATTAACTACTTTCAGTAGTATTTAAGAACATTTAAAAAAACAATAAAATGTCATGTTCAAACCATCACTAGAAAGTCACTTGCGTCGCTACCAGCCTCAAAAATATTTTGAAGATCTTCTTTTCCCCTTGTTCTTTTACTGTGTCACATTGCAACAGTAAGGACTGTGCTGTCCTCACACGTAATTACCTTCTTATCAGTAAGCGACAGGCACTGTCAGGAACACGGCGCTCCTCTGCTGCCTAACGGGTCCTAGGTCGCACCTCTGAGTACGGAATAGCAGCTTTCAAATTTAAATAGTACCTGGCAAGCCTATCCCAGGCCGTGATACATCAAATGAGAAAAAATTAGTAAGGTGTAAAAGTTCCCTAAGGCTGTAGCAACAAATTGCCATTGACTTTGTGTCTTAATACAACAGAACCAAGTATTCTCTCACTTGTAGGGGCCAGAAGTCCAAAGTCAAGGTGTCAGCTGGGTTGGTTTCTTCTGACATCTCTGAAGGAGAATCTGTTTTATACCTTTGTACCAGCTTCTGATGGCTGCCAACAATTTTTGGTATTGCGTGGTGTATGGATACATTACTCCAATCTCTGTTTCCGTCTTCACTCACCTCTGTGTCTGTCTTCTCCCTTCTTATAAGGGTACTTGTCCTTGTATTTAAGACCCGTCCAGATGATCCAGGATGATCTCGTCTCCAGATTCTAAATTTGTACATCTGCAAAAAACCTTTTTTCTAAAAAAGGTCATATTCACTGGCACAGTGATGTATTTTGGGGAGGGGGGTTGAGGGGGTAGGACAGAAATCAGTATTCAGCCACTACACGAGGACAGCAGAGTTCTATATTAAGAGGGGTAACTTGGCACATTAAAATAAGTGTTAAAACTAGCAACATTCTCTTCTTAAATTGTAACCATGAGAGTTCAAGTGCTGTGATGGGGATGTGAGTTCAGTGCAGCCCATCCCTTCTGCTAATTACAACTGAAAATTCTGGTAATATACCCCCCACCTAAGAAGCAACGGCTTGAGGATCATGAAAACTTCTAAGCAGAGCTATAATAAAAGAGGAACAGAAAGAAAGCAAGCAGCAAAACAGTAGACTTAAAGCAATGTATGCATACTTACAGCAAATGTCAATGCCATGACTTAACACTGCCAATAGAGACCTACTGTAAGCCACGTTTGCCATTTAAAAATTTTAGCAGCTACATTACAACAGAGAAAGGAACCCTTCTATCCAAAAGCCTCTTGCTTCAACATGCAATTAATATAAAAATAATTAAAACATATCTCATTCTTCTGGGCAGAGTATCTGTAAAAGCCAGTATGTATTTTATATTTAAAGTTCATATTAATTCAGATTAGGCACATTTCACATGCTCAATAGCTACATGCAGATAGTGGCTACTGTATTGGACAGCAAAGGTCGAAACTCGCTAATTAAAATTGAAGGGTTTACAGGAACAATAAAGGACATAGGGACAATAACAAGAGGGGGTAGAAACGGGAGGGAGGTGAGGAGGGCTGGGGTGGTGGGGAGGGGTGGGAGGACAAGGCAGAAAACTGTACTTGAATGAGAATAAAAATGAGATTGATAAAAAATTAATAAATAATTTCCAAATCTGTAAAAATAAATAAATAAATAAAATTGAGATCCACAGAGTGGATAAAAAAATAAAATCTCGTTGGTTGATAGTTTGTTTCTCTAAAAAGTTGAAAATACACCTATGTGGGAGACTGCTCTGCATGGCGTGGGCCCAGCTCCCACTTGGAGGTGCACAGGACCCATGCCCACGGATGGGTTCTCCTGTGGGGAATCAGGCCTGCATTTGTACCTAAGCAACTTTGAGTCTTGCTTTTGTTAAAAACTCCCTCACCCTGAATTGAGACAGCAAGTGCTTATTGTAGCTTCCTAAAATCCATGCTAAACCTTGCAAGGACCAATGTAACGGTTCAACCACTTTTCCCTTTTCATTTGCAAATATCCTTCTGTGATGTCATTAGCAGCAGCATCTCCTTTGTTGTCTGTAAAAGGTAACCCCCTAAAATGAACCTGGGCATAGTAAATGAGGACCATCATGCAATGTGAAGAATCCCAATAAAGGCCTGTGATGGAGGAGGCGGGGGCTTTTGTTCCTCTTGAGAGAAAATCCATGCTGCCCCTCTTCCTCCACCAGGCTCAGTAGTCTGTGTGAATGTTTTACTTCATCCATAATGATGCAGACACTGTGGGTCGGTGTCTGCCTCATACCTACAATATAACAACAACCAAAAAAACTCTACTACTAGGAATTTACCCAAGTGTAAAGGAAACATATATTCACACAAAGACTTGCAGTTATGTAAGAAAATGTTGTTTATTTAGAGATGTTTGCTGAAATGTATAAGGATGAAATAACTTGACATCTAAGATTTGCCTTAAAACATTTTATGAAAGGAAAAATGTTGAAAATGTTGGATAGAACAAATATAGCAAAATATTATATATTGTTAAAATTAAGGGATGGGTATATGGGAGTTCTATCCACTTCTATATTTGTTTATTTTTTAATGATAAAAATGTATAAAGTGGCAAGTAGTATCTTGATAATATAGCAAAAAGAAGCATCTGATTCAAGGTAGCAAACACTGTGTACATTTAACTCCCCTCCATTCTGATACCCCAATGAGGTAAAAGACCAGAAGCCCAAAAAAGGAATAGCTGTAAAACAACAAATATAGTCGGAGAGTATCTTTAGCACAGGAAAGACTTCTGGAAGATTTCTGGAAGATTGAAATGTCTATGTTGATCAGTAAAGCTTGATCAAGCTTGATCAGTAAAGTTGATCAAGAAAGGAAGCTATACTAAGGATACGCTATGTGGTTTCCACAGAGCAAACTAACTGGGTAGCTCACAGGGATTCCCGCCTCCCAGTCAGAAGGGTAAGGAGAGTAGGGGTGGGCAGCAGGCTGAGAGGAGAGGTAAACGGAGGACGAAGATCGACAGATGTCTAGGGCGAAGACACCAGGTGGCTCTCCTACACGTCTTTCCCACCTCACGGTGCCTTTGTAAGCAGCCTAACTAGGGTACTACCTTCCTAGTGTGCCTGGGACTGAGGAGGGTGGGTCAAGGAGGAGAAGCAAACTTTAGGACTGTCCCTAGGAAATTTTAATAAGCTTTTTGGAGGAAGCTACGGCTTCTAGTGTCAGTGTTGTGCCTAATAGCCAAGTCCTCCGCAATCCAGTAAGACTCAGACTAAAATTTAAGATGCATCACATTTTACCTTCCAGACACCAAAATTTTTAAGACAATCTATTTTTTAACAGCTGCCCACAAATTTATCTAAGCCTTCTCTTTTATCATATCCTACCTGTGTCCCCTCATTTCTGAGCTTATATTAACCTATTTATATTTTAGTCAGTACCACTTGGGGAAACCGAGATTTAGAAGCACATTGCATCATTTGTAAAGCAATACTTCTCTGTTTGCATTGTGTTTCCCTCCTTCAAAATAAATAGGCTTTAAAGTGATCCCTTCACATGTGCAATATTAAGCAATAATAACTTGGACATAAGAATTTTACAGGATAAACCCTGAGATCTAACAAAAATGGCAACAGAAACGGGAGGGGAGAAGGTTAACTAAGAAAAGCAGATGAACTAGTAAACAGATAAAGGAATCAAAAGAAAAAAATTGCAAAGCCTAAAAATATAGAGAGTAGGACAGAAGAGGACCCAGCAGAAGTGACATGAAAGATGTTTCCTGGAATTGTCTTAAGGAAGATTAACCTAGTGGATAATGTCAGAATGTCTGCTGCAGTTGCAACAAATTGGATGAGATGAGAAGTAGGGAAAGAAATAGGGGTGTAGGTGGTATCTCAGAAATTAAATGAAGGGCAAAGTGAGAGAGGCAGACATTTCTGGTTAAGGATAGTATCATTCTCATCATCACTCAAGTGCAATACTTGCGATTTATCATCAATTCCTCTCTTGACCTCCATATTCAAACAGTTGCTCAGTCATTGTAGCTTTTATGAAATGTCTTTTTTTTTCCTTAGGTAGAGAGGAGAAGGAAAAGAGAAAGGGAAGGAGAGAAACATCAGTCGCTGCCTCTTGAGTACCCTCAGTGGGGGACCCAGCCCATAACCCAGGCATGTGCCCCCACCAGGAATCAAGCCTGCAAACTTTCGGTTCATAGGCAGGCACACAACCCACTAAGCCACACTGGCCAGGACATGAAATGTCTTTTATATCCATCTTCTTTCTCTTTCCACTATGATCAGCTTAGTTCAGATTCCAATTTCCTTCCACTTAGAACAGGGGTGTCAAACTCATTTTCACTGGGAGCCACATCAGCCTGTTGATTGCCTTCGAAGGGCCGAATGTAACTTTAACTGCTTAACAGTTAAGGAGTAGTTACATTTATACAGTCCTAAAATTATTTTGGCCCTTTCAAGGCAACCACGAGGCTGATATGGCCCCCAGTGAAAATGAGTTTGACATCCCTGAGAAACTTTCAATGGTATTCTTGCCTGGGATTTTATACCCCTCTCTTATGGAACTGAATTGTGTCTCTCCAAAATTCATGTTGAAGCCATACACAATGCAACTATACTTGGAGATCGAACCCTTAAAGAGATAATTAAGGTTAAATGAGGTCAAAAGGGTGGGACCCTAATCCAAAATGATTGGTGTCCTTACAAGAAGAGGAGACGCCAAGGGTGAGTATGCATGTGAGGACACGGTGAGGAGGTGGTTGTCTGCAGGCCAAGGACAGAGGCCTCAGCAGAAACCAACCTTGACCTTAGACTTCCAGACTCCAGAACTAATACATTTCTGTTGTTTAAGCCACCTAGTCTGTGGCATTTTGTCATGGCAGCCCGAGTGCCAATGTACCCTCACAGTGAAGGCGGATGAAGCTTTTTGAAATGCGTCACTGACTATTACTCTCCTCCTCACAAACAATTAAAGACTTCCCACAGAGATTTCTCACCCTGGTCTTTGAAGCCATTCTTCCTGTATTTACCTTTCACCATTCGTATGTTTGAAAAAAATAGGACTCCTCACCATTTCAACACATGCCGAGTAATTTCTACCTCCATGCCTTTCACGGACTGCTTCTCTATCGGGGATGTGCTTTTTGACTCTGACCTCAGTGTCAGTCAGGAGGAGCAGGACCCCGGTCTGAAGAATTCCCAGGATTTTACTTGTTAGTTGCCCCATGAGAATGGCCCTCTTCCCATTTCTGACCTGTTAGAACTCAAACGTTTTCATGGAATCCTTTGGAGACACTGCTGGTATTAAGGCGCTAAAGACTTGTATCTCCCACGCACCACATCCAGCCTGTTGATAAATCTTATAACCTCTCACCTCAAAATACATTCAGAATCTGATCACTTCTCGCCAGCCACCTTGTCACCACCCTGGTCCAGGTCGCCCACGATCATCTCTCACCTGTGATGCTGCAGTGGCCTCCTCATTGGTTTTCCTGCTTCTGCCTTTGATAGCCAGGCATCTATCAACACAGTAGCCAGAGGTTTTTGAAAATACAGATTAAATCATGTCATTCTTGCGCTTGGGACTCTCCAGGGGGTTTTCATATCACCCAGAGTAAAAGCAGCTATCATTATTCAATATAGTAAATGTTTGTGTGTATATTTTATATATGTATATATAATATATACATACAGTCTGTATGTATGTGTGTGTGTATACAGTATGCCCAGAAAAAGTCCAACCATTGTTAATGTAACAAGAATGGTTTGCACAACATCGATGTGACCTGGCAGCCAAGGAGAGTGGACTGGAATGTGCCTGCGTGAAAAATGACAACTTCACTGTACTAGTCAGTGGGAGCGGCAGAACTTGTTGAGTGAGCATGTGTACTGTGCGGCTGACACATTAAAAATGACTGAGCAAGTAGAGCAATGAGTCTGCATCAGATTTTGCATTAAGCTTGAACATTCCTCTGTGGAAACCATTTGGATGATTCAGAAGGCCACAGCTATGGGCAACTGGTGATTGGCAGCTTCATCACAACAATGTGCCTGATCATGCATCCCATCTTGTGCAGAGTTTTTTGGTGAGCCATCAAATCACCCAGATGGCTCAGCCCCTCTACAGCCCAGATTTGGTGCCCTGTGACTTCTGGCTTTTACCCAAACTAAAATCACCTTTGAAAGGGAAGATATTTCAGACTGTTGATGAGATTCATGAAAATACAATGGAGCAGCTGATGGTGATTGGGGGAACAGTGTGATGTCTCAAGGTGACAACTTTGAAAGGGACTAAGACATCATTGTCCTATTTATAATGTTTCTTGTATTTTCTTCAATAAATGTCTCTATTTTTCATAGCACATGGCTGGATACTTTTTGGACAGGTCTCTTATGTGCCATTGTAAGTATTTTTAAGAGGCTTGTCTGCTTTTTGGAATATAAGGTACTTGGAGTACTAGGTATCTTATGAGCTCTTAGCAAGATTAGTAAGAAAAATACTTCTGGTCTCTAGGAAACACTGGCTGGCTCTCATCCCAGGATTCATTATGCCCTCCTACCTTCTCATGGTACTGAAATTTTGATTTAGATTCTGTGCAGATTACAGTACCTTCCTCCTTCCAGTTCTATTCTCTGCCATTTCCATGCAGCCCTGGAAGGCTGATGAATATGGTCATATCAACAGGACTCCTGCATCCTCGGGTTGCTGGTTTGGTTTGGACAATGAGGGTCCCCAGAGGAAATGGGAAAAAATAAGAATATAAGATCATTAATTCCCCTAGCTCTCTCTCTCCCAATCACCTCTGAAGTTTCTTGTGTTCCTAATAGGTCACTTGTTCCTTGCAATGCGCTCTTCTCCACAGGAGTATTACACAGAACCCCCATCAACCTTTCCACCAAGACCTTTTCTGTGTTTCAGGAGCCGCTCCCTCCCCTTTCCCAGCTTCCTGTGTTGCACCTTAGGGTTCTACTGTACCTCATCCACACCTGTGCAATGTGGCCCTTTGAATAAAACAAAACCAAGCAAATACATCTCACCTCAAATTATACTAATCTAGTGTGTGTGATCTCTTTCTTTTTTGGACTCTGACAAATACAGATATCTATACTTGGATTTCATTGACCATTTGTTGTGGGAAAATATTATGTCAGGCTTAATACTCAGGATAGGTGCTCATTGGCCAAAGCCAATGAGAACATTTTATTCTTTTGGCTACAGTGATTGGTTGAGTTGAAGGTATTGGCACATAACCTAAACTAGACCAATTTGGATAAATTTTAGGACTTGTGCCTGAAACTTTTATGTGCAAGTTTTTTCTTTTTCAATGAGTGGACCAAGAAATATGTAGCTCAAATATTGCTAGTAACTATTCTACAGCCATAAGGGGAATCAGCCTTAGAATGAAGCCAACATGTGGAGAGCAGAACAGAGAGGAAAAGAAAGCAAATTCTTGGTGGAAACTTTGGGTTAATCCTGAAATCTAGCCTTTCAGACTTTCATAAGATAATAAATCTTCTTTATTGTTCTTGCCAATTTCAGCTGGCTTTTCTGCTGCTTGCATGATAATGAGTCTGAACTAACACATGTTCACACCGAAACTTAATTCTGATGATTTCTCACAAATTTTCCAGCTGGAATTGGGCATGGGGAGTGAAATTAACCAGGAAGAAGGAATGCACAAATAAGGATCTCTTTTCCTTTCTGAGAGGCCCCTTGAGGTATTTCCAAGTGGCCAATGAAACTGTGTACCAGTGAGCTCATTCAGCCATTCTGGAACATTCTTTGTAGGAATCCAATTAAGAAGTTCTTTAGTCCACATGATCTCTTCCTATTGCAAACTCATTTACAACCTGATGTCATTACTGGCACTGTTACCTTGCAAATAAAAGCTCAGTTCAAAACAGTATTTAGGGGAGTCATTATACACAAGCTGGCAGAGTGGTGGAAGTCTATGCAATTGATTTTTAAAGTATCCAGAAAAGGTTATGGTCCTTTGAAAAACAGAAAAATAAGGATAGAGAGAGGCTGTGTGATGTGAATATATGATGAAGAGCAAAGTAGGGACTCCAGCATGTCTCAATTGTGGCAGAAACCCCAGGGAAATGCGAAAAGAACATACAATCTCAGAAGTGACTTTATCAGGGAGCTTCTGAGATGTCTACTTATCAGGAGCCATTGCAGGCATAAAGCTATACATACGTGTGGAGCCAAAATTGCACTGGCAAAGTACTCTGGAATAGTTACAAAAATGTAAACCAAGATGAGGAGATGGAAGTAACAGCTGAAGAGAAAGACAAATATCTCATTCTACCACTTTACATCATGAAACGTGGGATTATCCCGTGTTGATAGCCTACCGGGGATCCAGACATCCTGGAGATTTGGAAAACAGCGTAACAGTATCATTGAGGACCTGTAGAATTTCACGTGTTATAGTAAGATTGCTACGTTATTCAACAAATAGTTACTGAGTACCTTTTACATGTCTATTTTAAATGCTGAGAATGTAAGAGTCAATAAACAGAAAAATTATCTGCCTTCATGGAGCTTAGATTCTCCAGGTAGACAGAAAATAAACTGGATAAGTAAGGAAAACATATACAATATTGGTGCCAAGTGCTGGAGAAAAAATTAAAGTGGAAAGGATAGAAAGTTTGAGGTCAAGTGGAGGATATTTTAAAGTTTTATGTAGAGCATATAAGATAGACTTCACTGAGAAGGTGACATTTGGAAAAAGACCTGGAAACAAGTTTGGAAGTTAGTCCTGTGAATAATTTTTAGAATTTCTTGACAGAAGGAATATTATGTGAAAAGGCCAGGAAGCTGGAGCTTGCTTAGTGCCCAGTGTGGTCCGCAAGGAATGCCTGTGGCCGCCCTGCCTGCCGGGAGGAAGGGAAGCATCGTAGTTGAGGCTAGAGCCCCAGTGGGGAGGTAGAGTCAAAGGAAGGGACAGATCACAGAGGAACTTCAGCCTTTGAAGAAGGTGGAAGGCTGTCGGAGGTTTCCAGCAGAAGCACAACAACCTCTGTTTTATGCTGTCATACGGTTTACCTGCTAGTCTGTAAAGAACAGCCTGAAGTCAAGAGGTGGTGGTGCGGGAAGGTATCGGTGGAGCTAATGAGTAACAGATGTTAGAGACATATTTTTTAACCTAGAGAAAAGTTTCAAGATTATTATGTAGAACTCCCATCTACCTTTCAACCAGATTCATTGGATATTTACATTGTGCAGATATAGTGGGCTGATGGTGGTGGTGGGAGCTTATGGTAATTCTCTTTTGATTGCTAAAAATGTTCAAGGGAAATAGGAGATAGGGATAGCAGCTGAAGATTTCAATGTGGGGAAAGGTGTTAGAAGTTTGATGAAGCCAGAAAAAGCATGGCAGTTGTTTAGAAAGTGGGAGAGTGTACTGACTACAGAAACAGAATAATTGGGGGCATTTGATTTAGTGGTCATGAAAGTAAAGACCAGATAGCATCTCTGGGTGTTTCTCCAGCTGGGTTCAGCCACGTGAGTGCAAGCACAAAGTAGGTGGAGTTGAATTTAACAAATTCTATGATTTAGCCAAATGTGTATGACAAACTGAAAGAAAGGGTGGTTGGGGGTAAGTACCACGAGGTGATTATAATGATTAAACAAGGATTTTTAAAAAGATTTTATTTACTTTTTAGAAAGGGGACGGAAGGCAGAAAGAGAGGGAGAGAAACATCCATGTGTGGTTGCCTGTCGCATGTCCCCTACTGGGTCTCACAACCCAGGCATGTGCCCTAGACTGGGAATTGAACCAGCAACCCCTTGATTTGCAGGCCAGCACTCAACCACTGAGCCACACCAGCCAGAGTGAAAACATGGATTTTTAACCAGTTTAAGAGGAATAAATATGAAAGGGGTGATGGACAAAAACAGTGACAAAAATGGTTAATGGAGATAAGGGTACCACTTCTAAGTGAGCATCATTCATTTTTAAAATTGATGATTTGTATATTTGTATAATGATTTTGGCAGAGGGCACTTAAACATCCCGTTTTATCAAAATAAATGGTTTATTATAAGTTTCTAAAAATGAAGAGCAGCTCTACCTCTAATTCAAAGGCATCGTAATAGCTGGCCTGCCAATGGATGGATGTAGCGTTCTATTCGGTACAGGGATTATTGAAACTGGAACACTAGAGAGAATGGGACGTAAACCAAACAGAAGGCAATCAGAGCAGGGCGTTGACAATTGAGATCATTGTTACCAGACAACTGTCATGATTGATAATGAGGGTGGAGATAGGATGATGGGGGCGGATGGCTAAAACAGGGGATGGACACGGTGGTCTAAGATGAACAGCTTCTGAAGGAACCAGGGGACAAAGTGACAGGAAGATGGCACGGGGAACTTAATAACATCATCCTAAACTTTATCTGCAATGCTAAATGTTTTGTGTTCTTTTTGAAAATAGCCTTAAAGTCTTAACTTGTAAAATTCTAAATATTAATATGAGAGGTAAAGTAGATTCAAAACACTTGTTTACAACTGGAATATCTCTGAGTTTTAATTAAAATATTAAATGTTCGCACTATTCTCTCCACCCTAAGTCTGCTTTTCTATTGAATATTGTTTGTTAGCAAACAGCCTTTACTCACAACTTGTTCAAGACTCTCTCCTGTATGTCAGGGGCTGGAAGTCTGGGGAGTACATTTCCCAGGCTCCCTTTCCTGGGAGATTTGGATCGATTTGCATTTGGCCAGTGCTCTCACATGAGATTTGAAAGGCAAAGGGGAAGCCTGCAGTGGCTGGCTGAAGGCAAAGGGCCATCACCAGGACTTCAGAGCAGGGGCGCTGTGGCGCTGCTGGCCATTTGCTGCAGTATCTTTACCTCTGGGTGGCAGCAGCAAGTCGCAGAGTCCTGATTATATCCACAGCGATAGTATTTTAAAGCTAAAGGCAGCCACGCTAGTGATCACTTCTCTAGTTTACTGACAGCTTTTGAACATGTAATCCTTATATCAAATCCTTAAATTGTTTTGATTCTTCTTTAATGAATGTTGCCCAACAAGACTGGTCCCAGACCTTCAAAAATGGGAATCTCCTATTGATTGCGGTTGTTGCATGCAGTGATAATTTCACTTCAACTTAAAATACAATTCTAAGAAAACACATAGTGGCTAACGGTTGCTTAAATTAACACCTACGGCTGCCTGAAATGAAAGGTCTATTGAAGATACGAATTTAGGAAAGCAAGTTGGCTGTTGCTGTGGAATAGAAAAAAGGGTGGAAAAGACTGTGGGGTATGTCAGCTACCTCTGATTACATTACAGAGGAGGCCATAAAGGAAGAAAGTGACAAGCTCATGAACTTGACGGTCTTGAATCAAGCCACGCTCAGAGACCCAGAGAGTCTCCAGGACCCTCCCGTGTGCAGCCACCTTTCCTAAGATCTGTTGCTAAAGTTTGCAAGTTTATGATGCCAAGATGATTTCAAAGCCTTGTTAGGCTGCTTATGTGGAAGTTAAGGACTTTATTCGCAAGAGTGGGCCCTGAGAATTGGGAATTGGGAAGAAGACATTTCGGAAGATTTGGGTGAATCTTAGTACTCTGAACCCTGAATCCTCCTGAGACTTCCTTGCCAAGAGAAGTAAGCCCCTCCTCCCATCTGTCCTTCCTCCCAGTTAGCAAATTATAAGAGACTGCCAGTCACTTAAAACCCAAACAGACCTTTACTAATTACGTGAAGACCTGGACCGAAACGAAGTCCTGCTATCCTAAAAAGTAAGAGAGCCCTTCTGTTTAGAGTTTCCCTGCACTGTGCAGAAAAGTTTGCTTTGGAGAGACTAAAGGAGGAAGGGGGAGAAGAGACCCCCTATGGGGCTGCCCATGAGCTCAAGCCCTGAAGATGCACCTCTGGTAAGACCCTGGGGCTGATCCTTTTGATCAACCAACAACATGGGAAAATTTTGCCATAGTAGCAACACAATCACATAAAAGATAAATGATAGAAATATACATAATTATTTGCTGATTTTATATGGTACCATGACTCTCATTTTCCAAGTATCATAGAACACCATGATGCAGGCATTGGGATAAAGCCAAACTGAGATGACTGCAATTTTTTGCTGTTCTTTTGCAGTTCCTATTGATGCAGAGGGCTGCCATGACGTGTGAGACAGGATTCTATATAAACCAAAAGAGTGTAAAGAGAGGAGAAATGAGAAGGTCAGGCCTTGGGCTTGGTGGAGGAGTAAATTGAGCTGCTGCCCTGGCTGCCGACTTCCAGCCTGTGATGGCCCCATGATTAGATTTTGCTGCTCTCAGGAACTGATTTCCTAGCTCCCTCAGCCTGTCGCAAAGTGGAGATCATTTCCCTTGGTTTGTCAACTTCAGAAGCATCAAAATAATAGTAAAAATAACCATAACTATGACAATGATGTTCATTATGTTGCATTTATTGAGCACATGCCAGGCACTGGCAGGAATGAAGTGATTTTCAAGTATTAGCTTGTTTAGTCCCTCACTATGAGTGAGATATATTGTTATCATCCCCAATTATAGGTTTATAATATCTGAACTTGAGGGAGGTTAAATTACTGGTTTAAAATCACACAGATAACTAATGATGGAGCTGACACTTAGGCCAGGGCTTTTCTGGCTTTAAAGCCCAAGACTTTAACCACTGTCCTTATTCTGACATCCTTTTGCCATGCGTGGCCTTACGTCCAGTGTGTTTTGTCTGTTACCTATCTTCCAAATCTAGCCGCTTTCGCAGCACCGTCACTCTAATGATAAATGCTGTGATCTTTTCAAAGAATTGCTGTAGCAGACTCCTAACTGGTCTACTTTTACCCATTTTGGCCCCATTTCTAATCTGTTATCTGCATTACAGTCAAAGGGAAAATTTCAAAACATAAATCTTACCATGTTGCACCACCTACTGAAAACACTGTAATGACTCCATGTAAAGACCCAACTCTCCAGGCCGGTTTTTAAGGCCGGCACAGGCTGCCCTTCACTCCATGTTGGGCCTCAAGGGGTCCGTGGTTCCCTGATGCTCTTGTCCCCTCCCTTGCTTGCTTTTCTGCAGCCATTTTCTGCTATCTCCCTCAGTTCCTCAAATGCACCATGCACTTTTCTTCCACAGAATCTTTGCATATGCTGTTCCCTCTGTCTGGCATGCTCTTCCAGACACCAACCCTACCCCTCTTTCCCCTAGTTAATGCCATGCTTTCTGAAGATCACAGTTCAAGTGTCACTTCCTTAGCAAAGTCTTTCTAATCTCCAAATGAATTCCCTTCTTTGACAGGTCTCATGACAACATTTGCCTTTTCTTGCAGGTTGAGGTTTTATAATTATCTGTGTGGTTCTTTAATGAATGTCTATCTTCCTGATCGTACTGTAAGCTGTATGAAGGCAGGAAACAGGTCAGGTTTTTGCTTACCACTGTAGTTCCAAGGCTTAGCATGACATTTGGTATACGGTAGGTTTTCAAACAATAGTTGTATAAAGGAAGGTATGGCACAATTGCCTGGAGCATATGAAAAAGACAAGCCTTTTTTAAAAACTCTGTAATGTGCTTGGTCTTTCTGTAGAGGATAAAGTCTGCTGAGAGTGGAAGTCCAGTTCGTCAGGTTACCAATGCCAGCCAGACCGCCCTAGGTCCCCACCTGCCTGAGCCTGGAAGAGCAGCAGCGAGGCCTAGTTAAGGAGCTTCAGATGGTGGGAACAATGCTTCAGGTTTACAATTTAAGTGCCTCACTTCTCAGGTAAATCAACTTAAGGAAGCGATTGCTTAACACATAAAGTATAGCTTCTTACCCTATCCTCAGAAGCCTTCAGGGTGGATTGGTTATCTGAAGGTAACAAGTAGGAGAAGTGAGTCCAATCCTTTCTCCTGAGTGATAGGTCTAGAAGCTTGGATCCCAATCTGGTGGCTACCCAGGCAGAGGGTACTATCTTGAATGACTAGGTTATCTTCACAAGGAGCTCTGGGTACCTGTAATGAGAGTAAACTTAGGCAGAGTCAGAGGCAAAATGTGCATTGAAACTGGTCCCAAACACTGCCCTCTCCAGGCCCAGCTTTAAGGTCTAACAAGTTTTGCAATTAGAGATTGATTCTTTGGCCTATAAATGAAAGATAATACATCGGACTACTCTACTAGATTCATTTCAGATGCAGTCATGATGCTTAACTATGGGGACATGTTCTGTGAAATGTGCTAGGTGATTTTGTTATTGCGTGAACTAAACAGAGGAAACTTACACAAACCTAGATGGTCTAAACTACTGCGCACCTAGGCTGTATGGTAGAGCCTACTGCTCCTGGGCTACAGGCTTGTATTGCATGTCACTGTACAAAACAACCCAAGGTTAAGTCAAGAACAGAGAAAATGATGCAATCAAAAGAAGTGGTAAGCTTGAGATGTCTGAGGCTGCTGCCAGGATAACATGGCATGCTGTTTCATGGCAAACTTTTTTTATAAGTAGAAAGAGTATACTAAAATAATGAGAAAAGTATTTCAGAAAGACTCAAAAAAAAGTATAGTATAGTAAATACTAAACCAGTGACACAGTCATTGATTATCAAGTATTGTATACTGTACATGATCGTATGTGCTGGCTACAGGACCGGTGGGGCAGTGGGTTTGCTTACAGCAGCATCGCCACCGCCACGGAATACCCTGGTGTCACACCAGGACACTGGCATGGCCGGCAGGTCTCTAGGCGGCAGGAACTTTTCAGCTCCATTGTAATCTTACGCAGGGACCACTGTGTATACGCAGCCTATTGTTGACCCAAACATCATTCCATAGCACATGACTATTATTATTTTAATAACATCTAGAAGAAAGGGAATTTGAAGGGACTGCAAAGCTAAACAGTGATGTGTTGCCAGCGAGTAAGGGAAAGAGAAACTTTCACTTCGTCAGCCAGTCCCTCCATTCAGCAAATTTGGAGGATAGAAAACTGTGTTGTTCAGATTGAGGATTTGAGGGCGTAATTATTATGCTTAAGATGATTGCGACATAGATTCAATTATTTTAGTTGTCACAATCCTGTTGGACTTGGACTTCATTATCGGTCAAGAGAGACTATGTTTGACTTTGCTTGGAAACCATAAAACCACAACAAAATAATTCTCCTGATGCTACTAGGCAACACCAGGATCTCTTCTACACTACGAGGACTTGCGATAAAAGAGTCAAACAGACTGAAATGGTGCATCTGAAAAAACTGCAGGCGATTCTTCAGCACCATCTTAATGAATAATCAGGAATAAATATGATTAAGATGTGAAGTTCCTTCTCGAGAGAGCTAAGCTTTATAAACAGCAATAACAAAACCTTGTGAAGTCTGACTAGTCTCCCCAAAATTATTTGCTGCTGCTTTGACAGTCAAAAGGTCAGCTGTTATTATCTTTTTGGAAGTCCTTGTAGAAGGGGCCGGTGCAATGTTCTCACCGAACTGCATCACTTCCTTCCTGGGACCATCGGGGCACTTCCCCAGCCTTTTAAGATAGGTTCTGCTCCGAAGGGTCAGCCTAGCAGTGGAAACCCAGGCCAAAGGTTAGCAGCCGCTGCAGCGCATCTTCTTGCTGGGGCTCTCGGCCATTTCCTTCCTCCTCGACTCCTGGGAGGTGAACCCCGCGGAAAAGCTCACCCAGAGGGTGGGTTACAGCACTGGCTTTGCAGCTGCAGAGAAACGCCCGAGGCCGTGCATCTCCAGGAGGTAAGGCCGGCCTGCTAGACAGCTTTCAGGCTCCCTCCCCTGCTGGTCCAGGGACCAGCACAACTTGGAGCCTGGCGCCACCGGGCGCCGGGTGTGGGGCTTGGGGTCGGGAGGGGTGTGGCCACTCAAGGTAGTGCGGAACTGACCTGGGGACTGAACCTACCACCCGACCTTCCCCTCGGAAAGGAGCATTAGTGCGGGGTGGGCGGGGGTGTGTGCAGGGCGTGGAGGGAGGCCTAAAACCCCAGGGTGCAGCCAGGAGGAGGACCCGATTGGAGAGGGAGGGTAGAGTGGTGGAGCAGCTGGGCGCAGAGTGAGCGAGTGTGCGAGCGAGCCTGGGGGAGCGCGGCTGCGGATCTCGAGCTGGCCCGGCTGCCGTGTTGTACTCCGTAACAGGGGTGGCCCGGCTCCCCGCATCCCTGCAATCGCGCTGGGGCTGCGGAGACTGCGGCTGGCCGTTCGCTCACGGCGCTGCCTGGAACCTGAAGCAGCCCCGGAGAGAGAAGGTAAAAGGCAAGGGGCGGAGGTGGGGAAAAGGAGTAAAGGGAATGAGAATATGGGTGCAAGCCGAAGAAATTGCAGACAAAATTGCAAGCAAGTTTGTACTTGCACGCTCGGGTTGTGCGTGATGGTGGCAGTGGTGTGTGTACGTGTGACACTCTTGGATGAGGAGATAGGAGGTGGGGAGCGTGCTACTGGCATCTCGTACGTAGCTGTCCCTATTAATATCCCCCCTCTCTGACTTGTCATTTCCGCTCGTGGCACATCTTTGGGCTCCAATGATGAAGAAGCAAAAGGCAGCCACCCTCTTATTGTGATGGTCGGCACTGTTGCTACTATCAGATGGGAGATGTAGGGCGTGGATCACATTCTGGGAGCCTCCCTTCCTCCACCCCTGACTATTTTAGGAAGGGCTGGGGGAAGGGTAATGGGTCGCACATCCCAGGGCTGGAAGCCGGAGCGGAGGCCGGGGCTTCAGACTCGACTCAGCTGCCACCTAGCAAATGCTTCCAGGGAGAGCCTACGCTAGAGGGCAAGATAACTTTCATCTCCTCTCCAGACAGAGATTTTGCATTGCTGCTGGAGGAGTCCTGTGAAATGGTGTTTCCCAGGGCGGCAGGTGCAAGGCAAGGGGCAGCAAAATAGTGCGGAATAAAGCCGCCATCAGCAGTAAAGCAAAGAAAGCCCTTCGGAACAGGGGCTCCGTGCGCTGCCTCGATGACATCGTGGATGCTGCAAGTTCAGGCCCTCTTTCCTAAACAGAGGCCGGTCCAGCCCAGCGAGAAGCATCAGCTGTGAAGCCGGCCTTAGTTAGCATCCTGGAGCGTTCACTTCTTAGCTTCTCAGTTCGGAGTGGACAACGTGGATGTAGCTGCAGTTTTTCTTTGAAGGTTAAGAAAGTTCAAAATGAATTATTATTATTATTTTTATTTTTATTATTTTTATTGCTGCCTATGTTTGTCCTCCCCTGTGAGCCACCTTCCTAAAGGAAACGTTTGTATACAGAAGCCAGATCTACCCAAGGGAAAGTGTGACAACTCTCACTTAGACAAAGGTTATTAATGTGACCCTTGCTTGCGTAAAATGCTGATTTAATCACGAGTCGTGAGGCTGGTTCTTTCAGAGTCTTGCTGTTCCCCACGATGAAAAAGGTTAATGGTCTGGATAAAAAGTTCCTGACATCACCAGAACAGTGTACTAAAACACGTCTATTGTGTGTGTTTGTGTGTGTGTGTGTGTGTGTGTTTGAATCTGTTCATTACTTTGTGGCAAATTTGGAATGAAATGTGCCAGATCAAGGCTAACTTACTATGTTTCATGCAGAAGGTAAACACACATCTTGGCTGACTCAGATACTATTGCTAGCCTTTGAAAATATTTGTTCAGCTTTTGTATTATGGTCTCACTATCTTTGTTTTCAAATTAATTAATTTATTGTATTGTATTTTTTTTCCCATTACTGTTCGGTCCCCTTATATCTCCCTCCCCGCTCCCCCTGCAATCACCCCAGTGCTGTCCATGTCCATGAGTCCTTTTTCTCCATTTTGCTCAATCCCTCCCCCCTCTACCCTCCCCCCTTAGCTCTCAGCCTGCTCTCCAACTATGAGTCTGCCTCTATTTTGCTTGTTAGTTCAGTGTGTTCATTAGATTCCACATATGAGTGAAATCATATGGTATTTGTCTTTCTGTGCCTGGCTTATTTCACTTAGCATAATGCTCTCCAGATCCATCCATGCTGTCGCAAAGGGTAAAATTTTCTTCTCTTTTGTGGCTGATGATCTTTCTTAACTAAGGATTCTTCACACTGGTTTATTTCTGTCATCATTGTCCCCATATCAAAAGTTCTCACTTGATTCTCTCCTGCAAAGGCGTAGGGATAAGGGAGAGGTAGTTTTCCATTTAACAGTTTTTGAGAATTGCTTGTATGGCACGTGTGATGTGCTGCCCTAGGACTTGCTCTTGGATAATTATGCAACAGCTTCTTGGAAATGAGAGGAGGTGTAATTGCAACAGGATGTACAGCGCTCATGACAGGGCAAGGGTGGAAGCATTTTCTTGGGTAGCGCCAGCTCTAGATGCTACAGCCACACCCTGTGGCCTGAAGGTGACAGGCACAGGACCCTGGATTCCCCTGCGAGGAAATCTGAATTTCTCTCCCTCTACAGTGTGCTCATGAGTCCTTCCTTGTGGACTAACCCAACGAGAGCTGATGTTTGGCAAGGAGTGTGGGATGGGCTCTAGCAGAGTCTGGCAGAAAGGTAGCTCATGTCTCTGGGCATGACTAATACTCCAAGCTCACAAAAATAAAGTTGAACTACGACACAATATCCTTTAGGACAGTGAGCTCTGTATTTCTGTCTTTTGGTGACTGGTTTGTGTTTTTGCTCTTCCAGAATAAGGACCAATTCTTATGCTACCCTGAATATTTCATACCCATGAATAATTACCAGCACTATTCACTGATACCCCCCACACATACATTAGCACTATATTTATAATAACTCCAGGGTATCCCTCTTCTTCCCTTTATCCATCTTCTATCTTTATACCATTTAGCCATCTTAGGTTTTTTTTTTTTTATTAATTAGTACCATCACTACAGGGTGAATAGAGAAAAACAATAATTAAATTTAAAATTAGACACTGATGAAACTCATTCCAGCAAAGAACTTAGATAGAAGGGGGTTGAAATGTATTCATTAGCTTTTTTAGTTTTGTTTAATAGCAGATTTTAATAGCAGTGCTATTCTTGAACATATTCAGCCAGCTGATTAAGAAATATCCAGACTTCAAATATACTCTAGCAAAGTGCTGTGGATCAGTTTGTGTTTTATGGTGTCGGTTCATCTTTTTCAGTTGGCAGCGAGCCATATCATCTCTGGTTGCTGCAGGGTTTGGAGGTTTCTGCTGTAGCTTCCTCACGCCTAAAAATTAGGCGCATCGCTTTAAGATGCATTCTTGTGATCTAGTTGTGCTACTTCTAGACCTTTTTTCGTGTATTCCTTTTTAGGGGCACAAATAAGAAATTGCATTAGTAGCCAGTTGTCCGCTCTGCGTAGCCTGGAAAGGTTGCTTTGGGATGATTCGCTGCTGTGCCTCTCACAGCCGCCTTTCACAGGTGTTAAGAAGAGCGTGTTGTTTCGATAGGAGAATCCCATGTAGCAGGTAGTTTAAAATCCCTCTGCATCCTGCACAATAAATACAGCAAATGGTTATTGATTGAGCATTCAGCTTGTTTCCACAGAACCCTGTGTTTCTCCATTATTCCACTCACCCTGCTTTTTGTGATGTTGATTTATCCTCTCCCCCTCTGGTACATAAGCTCTGAGAGGGGCTTATCTGTCTTGTTCACTGCTATTTACTTAGTACCATTATCAAATAGTTTCTCAGTACATTTTTGCTCCATGAAATAATAAATACAAGAATCTTACCTCTCTGTTAGGTGTGGTAGATGTACTTAGTTAGCTACATGGTAATCTCAGGTCCTTCTGCTGGAAAGATTTGGAAATGGTGCAGAGACCTCTAATTGGTGTACCACCCAGCAACGTCCACTTAATTTCCCCTTTCCATCCCAATACTCATTGCTCCTGTTACCTTCCCTTCACCTATTAAAATGAGCTATTAAAATGTCCTGCACCTATTAAAACTCTTTTGATTACCTTGGGAATAGCGAGCACCTTGACAGTGTTGAACCTTCCTCTGATTTCTGGGTCCATAGGTCACACCCACAACCACTGCTAGGTAATCAGTCAGTCAGTCCAAATAGTGAACTTTAAGATCTCATGACCTTGTACCAGTAGTTGTGTTAGCTGTCACTTGTGCAGCTATTGGTTTTGGAACTGGAAAGCACCCTTGGGAGCACGTCTTCACTCTAGGCTACTCTCAAATTGTGGTAGAGGAACCGAGGGCAGAGGAAGGAAAATGGGGGCCAGTTATTGGCCGGAACTCTACTGCATGCCAGGTAATCTGCTAAGAACATTATACATAGATTGTTCCTACCTTAATTTATGCAGGATGAAATTAAACTTACTAGCATAAAATTACATTCTTTTACAGGTGAAGAAACAAACATTCAGAAAAGTCCACTTTCCTTAAGGTCACATGGACAATAAGAGACAGAACATGGACTCAGCCTGTCTTTTTAGTCCTTAGTGAGAGCATTTCATGGTACCACGCTCCCCATGACGGGCAGTTGTTGGGGTCCTCTGACCACAGAACTGGCTCCAAATCACCCAGCTAGTTGGAAAAAAGTTGAACCTAGAACTCACAGATTATAACTTCCAGGCTCCTTTCATTATCTTTATTAATCCAATTTTTAAAATCAAATCGTATGTCATCTTAAGTTAAAGTATCAGTATAATGCAAGAGTATCATAATTTTTCGCAAGAGGAAATATGTGCATACATGCAAATTATTTTATCTTGTTTCTGAAATAGGAAGGATATTGCATCAACGTATTTTGCAGTGGGGAAGAAGGGGTTTTCTGGGGGTTGTCTTACAGAGGTAAAGCATTATGAACTTGATTTAGTAAAACAAAAATGTATCGAGGACTAGGATGTGCTCGGGATATACTTGGTATCAAAGGGTGGGATGTCGAAGCAATAAGACTTGTGATCTTTGTACTTGCAAAATATTCCCTGTCTAGTTTGAGTGAGATGAGACCAGCGATGGTCTTAGAGTGAGATGAGCCTGATCATGGTGACAAATATAAGACAGATCATGTGTATGATAGTATAAAGTGGAGTGTTGGAGGGGTGGAAGGGAGATAGTGCCGAATGGGTAGTGCTCCGCGGAAGGAGGTTTCAGGCAGGGTGTGAGTCCTGGGCTGGGTAAGTAGAGATCCTTCCCATTTCTGCAGATGAGAGTGCCATGCAGAGGGGGGATGTGAAGGTGCAGTGAAGAATTGTTAAGCCAGGATATGAAGGTTCAAAGTAAAAATATTGGGAAGTAAAATATCTACAGGTCCTTCTACTGCTGAGCTCAGCTGATGGCACCATGGCCCACAAAATCTCAAGTCACAGTCCTGTGAATCTTCTGAAATACCACCTGCCCCACCTCTCACTCCCCATCTCCCATCCCTGACCAATCAGCAAGCCCTGCACATTTTGCCTCCTAAATTTTTGAGGGGTGATTTTACCATCTACTTACTGTACTTAGTCTCTCGTTGTATCCCTCTTAGACTCCTGAGATACCCTTCTAAGTGATCTTCTTGTATTTTCCAGCCTTGTCTTCCTCAAATATCCCCTTTAACACTATAGCTGAGATCATCTAAATTATACCTGGTCACTTCCAGCTTCAAATCCATCGGTCACTCCCTGTTGCCTCCTAGAGAGTTAGGATCGACTTCTGAGCACAGCACACCGGGCCACGACTGGTTCTCCACACTCGGCTCCAGGATGGCACCTGGTGGAGGGGCGCTTCGCTGCCTAATGCTCGCTAGTTGCACACAGAATCATGCCTACGCATGTTTCTCGTGCCCACGCCTTTCCTCAAGCTACTCATTCTGCCTGCAATACATGTGTCATATTTTTCACCTTTTAATAATTCTAACTTATTGACCAAGACTCAGTTCAGGGGTTAGCTCCCTCCCAGGATACTTTTCGAAACTTCCAGATTGGCTTAGTGCCCATTTCTTGTATCTCTCATGGGTATATTTGCACATACCCATGGTATCAATATGTTATTTTTTTATGTTATATCTCTACGTTCTAAGCTCCTCAAAGAAGTAGATAATATGTCCTAGCCATCTTCATACCCCCATCATTGAACTCTGACACTCAAAATGCGTTATTTACACCGTAGCTGTGAGACTGGATGCGTTGTAAGCTAAGGTTGGACACGGCAGACATTCTGAGTTCAATGCGGTATCAAAACAGGGAGGGAGGAAGAAAGACATATTTCAGTATTAATCTATCATATAACATGAATGTGAACTGGAAGAGGGCAGAAATGTGGGGATCTCTAAGGCAATGACTTAAAAAAATTACTTTTAATTCCATGGGTCTCGATTGATGGTGGTGGTTGTGTCTTAATCCTCCGTGAACTCTGGGGCTGAGCCTGGCTTGGTGTGGGATATCTGAATTAAAATGAATTTCTTTCTTCATCCCTACTTTGTACATATGTAAACAGAGAGGTAGATTTCAGAAAGTTGTAGGATTGCATTTGGAGAACCTTACTTTATGACACCTTCGAGAGCCACTTTTAAGATTTCTCAAGCACTTCTCTCCGTCTATTAGTTTTCAAATTAAGGTAGCTTTTGTATGTGGGCAGGTGGAATAGTTTTCCCCAGGAGCTGAAGGCTGCTAATGGGCACACAATTGCAGCAGGCCTGGAAGCCTGGATGCACGACAGGCCAGCCATGAGTAGGTATTTCTCGGGGAATGTCTTGGAGAGCTACCCACTGAGAAGCACCCTCCAGCCCAGAAGCTGCCAAGTGCTGTTTCTAAATGCATCTAGTAGTTATCCTTTCAAGTAGCCAAGAGAAGTATGGCTCTGCCTTTTCACCAATTAATGCTGCTTCCTACCCTCACCCCTGTCCCCTAACTTGATAAGTGACCATGACACGTTTCTTGCTCCAGTACACCTTCGTGATGCTTTCTCGTACTAGCAGTCGCAGTGTGCAGTGTTTCGCATCCTTTTCAAAATGGTAATCTCTGGTAAAAAAGTTATTACTATCATTTGCATTTGTGCATCCTAACCAGCAACCATTATGCCCTAATATTAATAGTGACATCTTAAAGTCCATTGTAATCACACTTTACCACTTACCAATCTTTTTTTAAGAATTTTTTAAAACATTTTATTTATTTATCTTTAGAGGGGAAGGGAAGGAGAGAGAGAGAGGGAGAGAAATATCAATGTATGGTTGCCTCTCGTGTGTCCCTTGCCGGTAACTGGCCTGCAACCCAGGCATGTGCCTTGACTGGGAATCGAACCAGGATCCTTTGGTTCACAGGCCTGCGCTCAATCCACTGAGCTGCACCAGCCAAGGCACTTACCAATCTTTTATGAATAATACTGTTTGTATACAATCAGGCTGTAATGTAATTCTCAATAGCCTTCATAGACTCCTCTTACTTTCTCTTTTCCTTTTGGCAGGTGCACCATCCCACATACATGCTGTGTTTTCTTTTCAGTTTCGCTTTTATCATCCTCCCCTGCCCCCAACTGCATCCCTTTCCTTCACCTGGTCATCCTGAGGCAGAGATGAGTGTGACCGCTCTCACATAGCCCCTCCCCTTAGTTTGGCGCTGTTGTTAAGTTCCTTTCTCTGGGTGTACTTTGCACTCTCCTCTTCTTTCTGTTACTAATTAATGGGTTTGGGGCAAGACCCTCTCTTCAGCTAACTCCAGGGCCAGAAAACTTATTCCAAGTACATGTCTCATGCCAAGATTTCAGCAACTGCTCTCCTACCTCTTTCCCCTTCTCTTACTTGTCAGCCTAGGTAGGAAATCCATGAGTGCTGAGAAAGAGAACTCAGTGTTTCAAGTACTTTCACTTTCACAGATCCATGGAGGAAAGTGTATCATTTAAAAAGAAAACATGAAATAAAAGTAAACATTTCTCCTTTTAGCTCCTGATTTTATTGTTTATGTCTTATGTGTATGTATTTGTTTTTATCAACTATCATAAAATTCCTAGTATTTGCCTAGTACTTGATAGTTTATAAGTATTATCACATTAGTCATTTCACTTGGTAATGAATCATCTGTTCAAATTGAATAGAAATAGTTCTTATTTTCGCCCTATGGTGACCTATGAGGATTTTTTTTTTTATATATTGTACATTTTCTATTTGTTTTTCAGGTTCCTGAGTTTCTGTAGGAGGATAGTCTTAAAACAGAAGAAGAAAAAGAAGTGGTTTAATCTTTGGAGGTGCTGCCTCCTGGCTGACTGCTGCCAGTGCCCGGGATTGCTTCAGGACTCCAGAGATCAAATGGAGTTCAAGTACGTTTTCTAGAGCCGCAGGACCCTGCACTGCCTGGAGTGAAGAGTCCTTGCTGTTGGCTTCATGCTACAGCAGGGGCCATGGCTGCCTCCAGGACGGCCTCTCGGTCGCCTCGGGACATTGCCAATGTGATGCAAAGGCTGCAAGGTAAGGGGCAGAAACGTCCATTAGTTTTGGTTGTTGTTGTTTTTAATACACTTTGTGTATCGGTGTATCTCAGAACCTTTTCAATTTGCTTGTGTTTTTATTCAATGTTATAAAACAATAACAAGGAATAGCAAAATGTCGTTTACCCCAGTGTTTTCAAACTAGTCAATGCTATTTTCAGATTCTGTCTTCTTTATGTAGAAAAAAGACAAAGTTCTTATTTTGGTTTTTTGGCCTGCATTAGTGTGACCTTCATGGTTATTTAGTGTTCAGTGGGAATTCAGAGTTATTGCAAACTATTCTTCAATAACAAATGACAATACACCACCGTGACCATGACCTGATAAGGTTGTCAACAAATAATATGTTATTGTCAAGTAAGTAAGCCAGTAGCTTACTTACCCCACCAAGAAAGCCCTTAGAAATATGACAAAGTCTTTAAGCAACAGAAGGCAAAGAGGCCCAAGGAGTGGAATGACGTGATGGAGTCAATTGGTAGCGGCGGCCTGAGGACCGCATCCATTCCTTACCAGAGTTCTGTCTCTAAACACAAACTGTTTTTGGAAGGGAATTAACAGTGAAGTGTTATGGCAGCTCATAAATAATTCCTAATTGTGAATTTTCTTTAAACATATATATCCCTTGAACCATAAAAATAATCAGCTTCCCTAGATATAAAAATATTGCTTCTCTGTCACAACCCCCATACTATCTCTGCTATGCTTCAAATGTATATTTTTAGGATCTAAAAATACCAAAGTGAGCAGGGATTTGCTCTGGTCTTTGTCCAGAGAGCTTAAAAATAATGTTACAGCTTGGCCTTCAGGTTTTCTAGAATCTCCAGCGAGTGCCCAGTGTGGCTTTGCACCACAGCCCTCATGTTAATCTGTCACCACCCCACATTTCTCGCTTGCAGTGGACTCGATGTGCACAGCACTCATTTTCATTAAGCACGCTTCATTTTCAAATGTAGACCAAATGCTTAAATCCGGAGACCATGGCCCAGAACATGCTCCCCGCTTTAGGAAATCAGGAGATGAGTGAAAGTGGGAGTGTCTGCAACCGACCAGAAGCCACCAAGTAGAAGTCAGAAAATTGTACAAGAACAACAATTAAAATAAAATAAAGTTAAAAATTAAAAATTAAAAAAATAAAACCTCTATACCAGCCGGGTGGGGGGGAAGCTCCTGCAGTCACGTGACTGGGCAGATTTTTGATGCTTCAGTGTGAGCCCTCCTTGTTCCACATTTAGTGTCATAAGGTCCCACTTGAAATGCCAGCGGAGCCCAGCTGGATGGAAGAACGGATCTCTGCTGAATGTGCAGGCATAGACCCGCTCGGCAGGCCAGAAAAAGCTCTGACTGGGAGTGCCTGGTGCCAAGGTCTCCGGTGTCAGCTGTGCACCTTTACTCGGGTAGCTGGCACGCTGACCTTGGGGCTCATTCCTCTGTGTCTGTCTCGGCTGTTTGGGTGCGAATTACTGAGCCATTTTGTGCACTCTGTGCCTCAGTGATCTCATCTTTGAAAAAATGGAAAGGAAACCTACAGATCCCTTACACACTGTGGAGAAGATAATTAGGTAATAAAGCAGATTTTCCTTTGAGTCTATTCAATGGGAAAATTCTCTGGGTGAGATTGACAATAAAGGGAAATTATAAAGAGTAAATTTGAAAAAAACTTAATTCAGAGTCAGATTCTAATTTTACAGCCACTTTATTCCTATTTTGGTTTGAATGACAATTCTTTTAAGGTGATGGTCAGGTGTGAGAGAAGAATAATGATGCTTAGTGTTTTATATGTTTTTTTGTGGTGGATCAATAAGTGGCTTTTCTTTTTGTTTAAAGATTTTACTTATTTTTAGAAAGAGGGGAAAGGAGGGAGAAAGAGAGGGAGAGAAATATCGAGAGAAACATTGATTGGTTGCCTCTTGTTTGCTCTCACCCGGGGGACCTGGCCCACAACCTGGCATGCGCCCTGACCTGGAATTGAACAGGTGACCTTTAGGTTTGAAGGAGGATGCCCAATCCCCTGAGCTACACCAGTCAGGGCAATAAGAAGCTTTTCTGGAGCCATGTGTGGAGTGGGGGAAGCATGGGACCCCCCCACCCCATCCCACACCTGTGACAGTGGGTGTCCTAGTTAGCATCTATGTGTTTGGGGACCCCTCCTGCAAAATGTCGACTGTTTTCCTGACTAGCCCTCCTGGGATTGTTGTCAAGCTCAGTGAGACAATAGATAAAAGGTGCTTTGGAAACTATAAACACTGTGGCATGGTGAGCTGCTTCAATGTCCGTGGAAGAAAATTGGATGAGAAGGCACAGGCCTGAAAATTTGCAGCAAATTTCAGATTTGCGGGGGAGGGGGATAACAATGGTCTTATATATTATATGCTGTATAAAACTAGTAATTTTATAGTGAGGTGACTATACTTACTGTATTACTTTTTTCCTTTCTAGTCAAAGAAAACATTATAACATGTCATAAAGGTACCTGAAAAATTTAGAACAATAAACCCTACAATATAGAAAGATAAAATTCCTGAGCACTAGATAGTCATTATTAGCTTTAAGCACCAATGACTTCATTGTGTGTATGTATATATGCATATATGTATATATGCATACACATACATACAGTACATGCTCGCATAATGGCTATAAAGTGTAAGGTCTGCACGGGCCCATCTCGCTAGCCTGCATCAGTGGAAACGAAATGAACTGGCTGGAAGAGAAGGGGACCTGGCAGATACGTCTGTTAGCATATTGATCTGCTGGGTTAATTCTGCTGGTTGAGCTGGTGAGGTGCATGTCTTCCTGTTCTCAGTTGTCATTGTGCAGCTTACGGACGCCTCAGGCCCAAACGGGAGCCTCTCTGGGCAGGAGAGACCTGGCCTCAGTCAAGGGTATTTAGTAACCCTGCTTGCCTGCTGGAAGTTCCAAACCAGTGGCCAGGTCCTTTATAAATGGAGAACTGGCATTATTGCCCAGATAATTAAGACGTATGAGGGAATTTATTTGAGGAAAAATAATTTTCTATTAACTTAAATAGAACCAGAGATGCTGTTTTCAAAGTACAAATTTGTAAGAACGTTCTTCTAGAATCCCCTTATCTTTGCCTGGATGATGCTTTTCTCCTCTCTGGGGTTTTATTGTCACATCAGGTCCGTGTATAACTAACAAAAAACACATAGCTTTTTTTCTTTTTACCCTCATAGGTAGACAGCCATGTGGTGAACCAGAGGGGAGGGGCGTGGGAGGAGGTAGGAGAGGGTAAAGCAGGTGATGGAAGGCGACGTGACCTGGGTTGTAAACACACACTACAATACACAGATGGTGTGTTGCAGAGAGGTATACCCAAGACCTATATAATTTTATTAATGAAGGTCACCCCAATAAATTCAATTTAAAAAACAAAAATATATTAAATGTAAAAATCATTAAAAAAATTTTAAAAATTGTAAAAAGCATGTAGCTTTGAATAATGGCAACTTGGCTTTTCTCTCTTGCTTATTTAGTTCACAACCATAATTGTTGGCTGTTTTTCTGCTTTTAATTTTTATTTCTAGTGCTGGAAAATTAAAGCGTACACACAGATTGCTACACAATTTAGCTGCCATTGTAGCCATTCAGTATTTCACCGTTGCCAATATTTGCACTTGTCCGAACGCAGTGTTTCAGACGGGGTCCTGAATTATGGATGAGCAGACGCACCGCAGTGCAGAGTTTCATTTGATCTTAAGAATAATGAGTGTTTCTGTAACTTTTATCAATTAAACGTAACCTAAAAGGCAAAAACAGGGCAATAGCATAATACAGGGGTATTAAAATTTTAAATGCATGCAATTAATATATACATTTTCTGCTCTTAAAGGCTAAGGACATCCAATTTAACAGGTGACTGGGAGAGTCATTTTAGTTTATAGTCACATCTAAAAAAATAAATGTCTAAACTCCAGATTATACATTTCCTGAGGATAGTGACAAGAGTTTAAGGTTCTTTGTAGTTTGCCATTCTGTGAAGATTCTAATTTTTAGGGCGCCATGAGAAATTATGCTTTCTTATTAAGCCACAAAACAGTGACAGAAATCCATTTATTGTGTTCAGGCTGAAATTCTCCCTCTAGTTTAATCTCCTTCTACAATGAATGTTGTACGATTGTATCTCACATCTAAATAGAACACAATTTTCAGCACAAAACAGTGATCATTTCTTTATGTTTTAGAACATTGTCGCAAAATAAATGTTGAATACATGCATCAATCACGGTCCCTAAATCAACGAAATGAAGATGAAATTAGTCGAGACACGTAACAGCAAAGGAGGAAACCAGTTACATTCAGTCCTACTTTGTTTGCCCTCATTGATAAGTTTTCTATCTGAGATTTTATAATCAGAATTAGTTTTGGGCCATAAAATTACTTCAAAGGGCACACATCCAGCCCGAATGGGTGACGATGTTAACCTTTCCAAGGGCTGTGTTGTTTTTGCAGTTGTGATACTTCGAATTGTGAAGGTCTATTACATGTTCGTATTGCTTTTCAATGTGCTCAAGAGTTTACATTTGCCTAATGTCCTATCCTCCCGAGCCTTTCCGTTTGCCGTCATTTTATCCATCGTACATAGGTTGTGGAGACAGCGCCTGAAGCCTTTAGGATCTTCAATGGTCTGCAAAAATATTGGCTCTCAAACAGAAATCCAAGCTCGCAAAAAATTACAAATACTAAAATTGTGTCAACTAGTTGAATGTAAATCAAGTCAATTGAGAAATTACATATGTGTGAACCTATCGAATATGAGGTTGGGTGAACTTTGTTAAACTTGACATAGTGTGTGGCAGGCCTTGAAAAGTAAGAGGGTCGAAGTCTTATCAATAAAATGTGAAACATCCCTGCATGTTGCCTCCAAATTCCTTACCTTTAACATGAACTTCAATTTTGTTTCTCCCACGGTGAAAGCCTTCCTTGACTTACGACCTCCTTATTAAAGTCCCAGCTTCTTCGCTTGGCTTCCCTGTTCTAACTCCGTCTTCATTGTCTAGCATTTGCCTCCTCTCGTCCCCCTGCCAAACCCTAGCTCTCGGCCACAGGACACTCTTTGCAACGCCCTAACGGCGCCCTGACTCTTCTGCCCCCTCCTGCAGCACTTTCAGGAATGAGCTTGACTGACTGCTTCTAAAACTCAACTTATCTTCAAGGCCCAGCTGAAGGCCTGTCTCCAAAGCCTCATCAATAAAAGCTTTCTTATGGCTATAATCAGAAATTATCTCATCTCTGTCTAACTTCCTTTAGCACTTTGTAGCCCTGTTAGGCGATTTAATATGGCTTTGTGTCATGTTACATCTCCATTTCCAATCTACCCGCTCCCAGTATAGAGTGGAGTAAATTGGGTCAAATTCACATCAGTGCCCTACACATCGACCAACACAGTACATTTCACAATGTGGACACTTCGTTAAGTATTTGTTAATACAATATATTTAGTGTCCTGTAAATATTCATGGTGGAAACAGGGAGACCAAGAGAGAGGCAATTTAGATAAGGAAGAGAAGAGTGACTTCAACTAGGTTTTAAATAGTGGCTAGGGATAGAAGTGGTGAAAATCCAGATACACTTTAAAGTAAAGCCAAAATAATTTACTAATGGATTGGATGTGGTGTACGTGAGACAGGAATGAAAGTTGGTTCCCTTATTTTTCATTTTGAAGTGAGAAAAGACAAAAGACTGCTGGGAATAGGATTAAGGAAGAAAATCAAGAGAGTTTTTTTGTTTGTTTTTTTGTTTTTGTTTCTTTTTGACTCATTATATTTTAGATGCCTGGTGGACCCCCAAACATCCAAGGAGGTAGTTGAGTCTTTCTGCCTGTGGAGACCAAGGGAGAGGGCACAACTGGAGGAAATTTGGGAATCTTAAACACACAGATAGTATTTAAAGCTGTGGTTGACATCACCCAGGGAGCAAGGACAGACAGAAGAGAGAGGAGGTTTGAGAAACAGCGCCACCGACATTAGGGTGAAACAGCCAGAGGGGTCCGATGTGTGAGACTGAGAAGCTGTGGTCTCCGTGGGGAAAAGAAAGAAAGTAAATTGGGAATCCAAGGGAAGAAGGAGCTCAAGGAGGGAGTGATAAATTGTGTTAATGCTAACATTCTTCATATGTTCGTGTCTCTAAAGGTTTACAGTATATAGAATATGTGTATACATAGATATGTATATACATGTATATATACATGTATATCAGCCCTGAGTAGATGCAAGTACATGTGCACATAGTTCAAAACCATTTCTAGAAGAATAAAGTGATAGTCCTGTGCATTGCCAGTAGAGAGTTGCAAGGTTCTTGGAAGTTAATGGGTGAGAGAAGTACCTTGAGAATTGATTAAATATGATTCTGCAGTTTCCGTAAAGCCCAATCAAAAATGTATCCTAAGGATAAAAGGTCTCTCTCTCAAGCCTGATGAATTCTCTGTTCTTGTGGAGTTGGGGCCCCTCGCTGTGACCTGACAGATGATTCCCATGAGAACGGCGCTCTCATTGATGTCATCTTGGACACTTGCGTGTGACTATCGAAC
Organism: Anoura caudifer; assembly: GCA_004027475.1. NCBI lineage: Eukaryota > Metazoa > Chordata > Mammalia > Chiroptera > Phyllostomidae > Anoura > Anoura caudifer. The sequence continues at coordinate 73,422 of PVKU01005212.1, forward strand.
CTCAGTGCCTTCCATCCTGGTTCACCTCTTTCTCTTATAAATCTTCACTGTACCTGTTGACATTATTTTTCAAGATTCTTTTCACACAACAAAACTAATGGCATTTCTCTTGTGTTTTGGAGAAAATGTTTATGGGGTTAGTGTCACCTATTTTCATTACTTTGGTCTTTATTTAATTAGCTCCTCTAGGACACATTTTCTAGAAAAGACAATGGGAAGTACAGCAATATATTTGTGTGGGGGTTGGAAACATTGTGAGGACTCTGGGATTTCCTCTCCGTAGGGCTAGGATTGGAACCTTCTCCAAAGTACTGTAACTGGCAAACGACATTTGTGTTTAGGAAAATCTTTAACTGAGCTGGTAGCTGTTTAACGCTGCCCATGTTGGTTCAGACCTAGGGCCTTGGGTTAGCTTCAGAGTTCATTCTATTAATGTGTAATTTCGACACCTGTAATGAGAAAATAAATAGTAGGCCTTAAATTTTGTGTGGTAAATCCCTCATATATCTTAAGAACCAGTTCACATTTCAGGTTATATTTTTCTTTTATTTTCTTTCTAATTAGAGCTCATGAGAATATTAACACATCTTTTCCTGTGGCAATCACACCTAAATACATAATTCCTGATTTTTGTATGATATTCTGTAATTTAATTAAGCACTTATTAATCATAGGTATTCAGTTAATCACATATTCATTTCAATAGTTGAGAAGTTATCATGTAAAAATATATGCAGCTTTGCCATAATGCTTGGGATAGGCAAATTATAATTTCCTGTTTGCTTCTACTCAAATAAATGAATGTAACTGCTGGGAGGAATTGACTACTGCCTCAAACAGGGTCAGATCAAATGATTTATATGACTTTGAATTCCTTGGATGTTGTGAAGTTTGCTCCAGTATTTTTTAGATGGTTTCTATGGTAACTTACGTTCTTTTTTAAAAAATTGTTCACAATGACCTCTCGCATTAGGAACAAACAATTCCTTCCTCTACTGATATTAATCTTTCATATTTAGTAAATACTGGTCTCCACCCACATTTGAAAAACATATTTATCCTGAATTATACAATTGTACTCTATTCTTTTGCTTCCTTTCTCTTCATGTGTCACCAAAATTGTTCATGTGACACTATTTTTTTTGTCTCTATCACATGACACTTTGAATCCCTTTTATCTGCTTATTCCTTCTTATATGGTTGACTTGTTTACTGACTTGGAAAGAATTTTGTGATTCCCAGGACTTATCTTGTAGGTTTGTTTTGGTTGTAGATATGCTACTATTTTATGAGACATAAGTTTATGTTGCCAAGAAATCCACTAATTACATATTGATAGCTTCTTTACTTTTCTGAGGATTCTTACAGATTATCTCATTTTATCCAACAGTGGTTGATGCATTTATTGCTTCAATGTTGAATAGAAAAATGTGGAAATTTTACCCAGAAACCTGAGAGTTAAAACTAAACTGTACCCTCAATATTGTAATAAGAGAGAGCTTTCAAAATACAACTCCCACTCTCTCCCTTTTCCTGTTAAGATGACTCATCCTTACCTTCAAGATAAACTCATTATGCAAAAAGGATTTTTATTATCTGGCTCCTATTAATCTTCCTTTCTGATCACTCTTCCTGGAGTATGGTGTTCTGTTCACCCTGAATTACTTTTAGTTCTCCTTAATCTAACTTTGATCTCACTTCCTGTCCTTCCTCTGTTTTATTTACCTGGACTCTATCCAGGCTCCAAGACGGGACTCCAACATCGTCTTCTCTCTGAAGGCTCTCCCAGGACCACCAGCCAAAGGGAAAGAATCTCTCCTTTGCACTCTATTTCAACATGCTTCTATTAAAGCGTTGATTACATCAGTCTATAATCATATTTTTTCCTATGCGTCCCATTAGAATATTAAACTCTTAAGGGTAGAAGTCTTGTCTTATTCAGCTTTGTATACCCAGTACTGACCGAACAAAAACTGACATTTACTAGGTACTCAGTCCATTCAGTTGTGTATTCTTACATTCAACAAGTATTTTTTTGAGCATCTGTGTCCAAATTCTCTGACTGCAGATGTGAATATGGTTGATTTAAAGCTGCCATTCTCTTGGGGCTGTAGTCTACTAGAGTGAAATGATAAGTAGCAAGGAATTCATAAACTGGGTGACAGCTATGATGATGAATAAATATATGTATAATGAATAAATTAAATTTCCACAAAAAACATGTAGTTGTAATTGAGTACATCGACCAGGGTAGCAGGCCATTTACTGGTCTGAATTATTTTCATGTAATCTTTTACTCTGCCTCAGTTCAAAGCACCTTATTCTTAAAAGGCCAGGCCCTTAGTTTTATATAGTTGTTTAGATTGGAAGGGGAATTATAGTTCATAATTTAATGGTCTTATTTTGCAGACGAAATAATGTTCTAACACAGTGAAGGGAAAAGCCAAGGTCATGGGTGGATATTTGAGGAACTACAATCTCAGAGAATTGGGGGTTAACTGGACCCTCATGCATCAGTGCATATTCCTTCAAGGTTATTCTTTTTTGTATTTGCTAATGATCTTTGAATAATTATGGATAAAAGCCAAGTTTGGTCACAACATTTTCAGAGCCAACCACAAAATGAAAATATGGGCCCCTCGTTTGACGTTTATTAAGAATAATTAACATGCAGGAGAGCGTTAAGCTAAGATGCCTTAAGCCATCTGAGTGCAGAGCCAGGTGCAATACTCAAGTCGTCCACTTTTAGCGCTGTTCTGAGTTGAAGAGGCAACGCTGTTGGAGAGGCGACTTTGCGGGATGTGGGACCCCATCACAAAAGAGGAACTGAGAGGTGGAAAAGGATGAAGAGGAGAAGCCAAACATCTAAGAGAGCCCATAGCTATTTCAAAATTGTCCCTGGAGTCACTTTTGTATAAAAGGCAAGCAAGAGGACGGATCCCTCCCATCCTCAACTCAACACTCGCTTGCCCAGGGCACTGAGCTAGCCCGTGAGCACTGGAGGCGGTCCGTCAACTGCTCTGTGAGTTCAGCACACGGAGGCCTGGGAGACTTCCCATCACATTCCACCTTATTTTTCAAAATAACTCAGCACAAAAAAGAATTCACGGCCACTTAGTATACTGGAGCTGCCCTTTCATTTCATCAAAAGGAGAGAGAACATTTTTGAATATTAATTATTTAATTTCTAATTCTCTACCAAAAACATTTAGGTCATACTGAATAATCATGATGAAAAGCTAGCAAATACTTTTCATATTTCTGGATATATTTATGCTAATCATATCCCTCTAATGGCTCTGCCCCTACAATTAGTAACATTATTAGAAAGAGGATGCATGGCGTACAAAAAGATTTAGTGGAAATTTTTGTCTTTTGACTGTTTTTATTCAGTGAAGTTTTGAGAAATCTCTAAAGAGTGCATTGCTTTTGTGTTTACAAGTCAAAAGATGTGAAAACTTTTGGTTTTGAAAGCACTGCCAAGTTTCTGGTTCTCATACAGTAAGAATCAGATATTCTGAGGTCATTTTGCATTCAAATGTTGATAGATTTTAATTTACATAATTATATAACGGCAGGGAGATATCTACGTATAATTGATAAATTTAATAAATTAATATAAAGCGTGCTTAAATGAGACTGGAAACATGTATACAAATAGCACTCTTTAATGCTTTCTGTTTGGTTTTAGAAAGTCAGTTTTCTATGAAATACATGTGTCTTACCTTGGGATAAAATGCCTCCTTTTTAAAATAATGACTCTCACCATCATAATAATAATGAAGAAATGTTTTTTTCTGATATATTTTAAAACTTGGTATATTTTCTTTTGATACTTTGTACTTTCAAAAACAACAGTTTCACAGTATTAAGTCTTGAAGATACTTGTATAAATTTAATATGATGATAGCAATGGTCACATAAAACTTCACTAAATATCTATAAATATTTGGAAGCTAGCTAATTATATTAAAAATCCAACCTTGGCTATTCATAATTACCTCTAAAAACATCTGCAATTTTTAGATTTTAGATTTCTTCAGTGACATTTAATGATTGAAATTTAAATGTTCTGAAAAACAAAGAATTCCATAATTTTTGAGGGAAAAAAATCTTAAAAGATCAACTTGTATAACTCTGATTTTTAAGTATGAGTAATTGAGATTAAGTGATTAAAGATTAAATGACTTGTACAACATCATGCATTCAATTAAGACAAAATAAAACTAAAACCTAGATTATCTGATTCTCTTCAGAATTGTAAAATTTTATGGAATTTTCTCCTCATGGTAAAGTTATCGGGCTGATTAATAAGCATTCCCTTGTTAGCTCTGTTCTGAGTGAAAGACAAGGTTGATATTTAGTGTGTGCTTCATTTGTATAAATTTTACCTCTAATTAGAGCATTTATTACAAATAATTGGAGCTGCTTAGGGCATCCCAATGTCTTTTTCAATTTAGCAAAATGTGGTAAAAGGTTACTGAATATTTGTTGAATGAATATTAGGTTTTTAAATTTACCTCTTTCACAGTGTGCCTTTGAAGAGAGATACAGAGATACAAAGATGAGAGAGAGAGGGATCTTTAGCTCATCGCTTCCCATTCTAACTGCTTCAATAGTGTTGTGGCAAAATTTTCTTTACAGGTGTTGCTAACTTGCTGTAGTCACTTGAACTAGCAAATATTAACTATTAGGCTACAGCTTAAAATATAATGCTATTCTCAAGGATGCTTTTTCTTTTGAGAACGTTTCCATGCAAATGATTAGTTTCTTTGCCTGTGTGTGATCTTTTGCTTGTGAAATGTGGTACTGGGCTGCAATTCAGCTGATCTTTCATCTCTACAACTAAAATAAACCGATCACCTCTGATGTTCCAGATAATTGTGTTAAACATAAAGGAGCTAACTCTGAAACTGACTGTTGTGTCCCGGCCCTTTAGGGACTTCAAAGCCAGTGACCAAGGTGAAACCCTGATTGAAGAATTTTGTAATGATCACTCTGGGCAGGGAGCAGAAGGTGCTTTGGAAGTGGGTTGAGGATCCCCCTGGGCTCCTCAGCTCCAGGAGCCTCGCCCACAGCCTCCGTGTGGTGCTCTGCTGTGGGCACTGGTCCTTCCACGCATGAATTCTCATGCCAGGTTTCAGGAACCAGGCCACACTCTGACAGAACTGCCAATGAGCTGGCTCCTCCTCTTGCCACACTCCAGATGGCCCCTCGGGTTGTAGACAACCAAGCATGCCTCCTTCGCTCTAAACACTGCCAAGCCACAGACTGCGAAGATGGAGGGTTGAGGGATGCTCATTTCCCTCCCCACTGTGCATCCATGGTGCATTTGTGCGCACAGTTGTAGTGATAACCTTCACTGTACTAGGGAAACTTGGCTCTTGTTGCACGTCTAAGACATCTAGGAATAGTAATGCTAATTGCTACTTTTCCAAACTTCATGTTTTAACTTTAGTTTGGGGAAGGTGTGCACTAGTTGAATAGCATACTTTGCTAACATTTTTTAAGACCAAGCATTACGCTAATGAACATATATAACTAAGAATAATTTAAAAACTTTTTAAATTAGTAAAAGTCCCAAACCTTAGTCTCAACTATAAAATTTTCTTTAAACATCTGCATTTAGAAAAGTAAAATTGTTCTTATGTTCCAAAATATAAAAAGAGCCTTTCTTCCCAGAAAGATACGTATAATTTCAGCCTATAGTTGGTTTTAACTGGCTCAGTTATCGATGCCTCAAAAATAGTTTTAGAAGGGCAATGTTGAACCAACCTTAAATGCAGACCACTGGGCGGAAGCACTGCATATATTTCTTCCTGGCAGAATTGCTTCGTAACCAGCTACATGTTCATATGAGCTTTTATATGTTTGATAAAGAAAAATGTTTCCTGTTATCCGCAATAGCTTCTAACGAGGGTCAGATCATGGAGGCAGGGCATTAGACAGTCCCTTTGCATTTCAAGGGCAATCAGCGCTGTGAAGTCCCAAGTAGCTTTTGCTTCTGGTTTAAGAAAGGAAGCATGAGTCTCTTTCTTTATTTCTTCATTGCTAGTTATCTGTTTAATAATTTAACATAGAAAATGTGATGGCTAGAAAATCTAGAGATTGAATCATTGCTTTTTTACCCACGCGGGCTGAAAGAAATGAGTCCAAATGGAAAATGGGTAAGCTTTCTGTACTTTAAGAAAAAATATTTTTCAAAGCTATAGTGACTATTTTTAGCATTCTATCAGTGAGATTAGACAAAAGCATATAATATAGCTTTCTAAATCCCCCCACATTTATTTTTTAATTTTATTTAATTTTATTTATTTTGAGACAGAGGAGAAAAGAGGGAGAATGAGAAGGAGAGAAACATCAATGTGTGTTTGCCTCTTATGTGTTCCCTGCTGGGGACCTGGCCCACATCCCAGGCATGTGCCCTGACTGGGAATCAAACCAGCGACGCTTTGGTTCACAGGCTGGTGCTCAATCTACTGAGTCACACCAGCCAGGGCTTCCCCCCATATTTAAATAGCTTAATTTTCTCAAGTTATTCAGATACTATGTTTCTGAAAATTCAAGCAAAATAGAAAAGTATACAAAGCGCTAATCTCTCCAATACCACTATATTAATAGATGAGATAGATAGATAGATAGATAGATAGATAGATAGATAGATATTATTTTGTTATTATTTTGGTGGATATCCTTCCAAATTAGTATAAATTTCCCATTGCTATGGAATATTTTCAGAGAATGCCGCCAGACCTTTTCTTCACATATCTTTAATCTAGCTAACCTGGAAAGAGAGTAGCTTTCCTGGCATCCACATCTGACTTGAAAGGGAACCTCCAAGGAGAGGAAAGGGGATTTACGTCAGGAGCCGATGCCTCCTTTCCTTTTATCAGACTGATCCCCCTAAGGCCAAAGGCAAAGCCACCAGTAGCACTTCATATAAAATGACACAAACATTTTTGTAAAATAACACCCCTTGTGTTATAATAAAGCTGAATTTAGCCCTTGGATTGCAGAATAGAACATTGAGATCAAGGAGGCAAGCCAAAAAATATCTCCAACTCCAATGTAATATATAAGCAATGGAGTTTTATTTCCCTTTTGCTTAAATCACCAAGCCAACTGTCTCAGCCCTCATTTTTATGCTGTGAGTGGGAGTGAGAAGTTGTGAGAAGCCGCGAAAATAATAAGGGCCGAGACACTAACGTCTTGCCTCTTGTTCCTGGCCATGGTTATTTCCCCTTCACAGCAGTTACTGTTGTCTGAAGTATACAGATCCTCTTCCCTGGCCTGCCCCTGCGGCTGCATCTTCATTCCAACCTGTCTCGTATTTACTCCTGGTTTGTTCATTCCTTAGCTCATGGTTAGTGGCCACAAACGGGGAGCTTCTGTTGTTAAGTGAGCTGTTACAGTAGGACGCAGTCTCTCTCCCCCTCCCTCTATTTCCCCTCTGATTTTATTCTCTCCCTCTCTTCCTCCGAATAGGAACTACTTAAAACTTGACAGGCATTAACAAAAAATAAAACAGCTCTGGGTCTGGCTTCAGATCATGAGAAATCTTTATGTATACCTACTTGTTCCAGAAAGGATTGAAAATAACAAAAATACATACAACCAGATGCTGTCTGTTTTTAAATGAGGAAGTGAGTAGCTTAGGTCAGTGGAAAGTACTAATTACCATTGCCTTCACTCCTCACTTAGTGCAGATATATCCAAGTTTTACTCACAAGGAGGGCTGAAGGAATTGGGATGGTGGAGTGAAGAGTGGGGAAGATCCACTAAGTTTCTTATCTCTAAGTTTTTGAGCACCGACTCTGGCATCTATGGAAAGAGCATAAGCATTCAACCAAATCAGGTGGGAGTCTAGGGGCAAGACAAGGAGCATCTGGGTAGAACACTGAAAGTGACCAGTAAACAGAGGAGCTAAATTTCCAAAGCACAGCCCGTGACTGATTGTGATGGGGCCAGTGTAGAATCAGTAAGGAACGATACCCATCTCACTCATCTTTTAGATATTTTCACATTACTTAATGCTTAGATCTCATTGTATGAGCCATTTCTCTCAGTGCTGTTTAAATTCCATTCCTACTGGAACTATTGCTAAGTCTACTGACTCTCAAATCATGTCAGGTCATGATGTGTAATCTTTTCTATGGGTGTCCAAAGTGCCCCTCTGCACTTCATGGCCTGAACTTCATTTTCGCTCTTGTAGCCATTCAGCAAGGCTGTTTCCTGCGTGAACCTTTGTCCTTCTGGAAGGGAAAGTATTTTGATCTTTATCCTGCTGGAGTTTTGTCATCTGGCTCATGGAGTTGCCTTCCACTTGCTTCATTTGTCCCTACCAGAGGTCTCAGGGGCATTGGTGGTTGAAAATGTACCTTAATCTATTGCTCCCTCTTCTTTGTTTTGTCTAAAATGCACTGATTAGCTCATGATTAAGGATGAATACCCAGTGTCTTCAGTTAACTCTGCGCCTAGCTAGTTCTACTATTGTTTCTTGTCTTGACAAGTCCTGTCTCTAAATCCTGTCTCTAGAGTACAGCAGGTGCTTGTCCTTGTCCTATGTCCAGGCATTTAACTCCCTGTTGAACTTCTACTAACATTCCTGGTCTAGTGTAAATCACTAGAATATACCCTGTACTCAGGCAAATGAACAAGGCTTCCTCACCTTAGGTCACCTCGAACCACCTCAAACCAACAACGTCATTGTCATTTCCAAGTTCTCTTTGGTGTCTTCTTAGATTTGGAAGGTGATCTTCCCAAATCATCTTATTGTAGGCTTGCCACTATAAGAGTATGCATGCATGAGAAGAATCGCAGCATAGTTTCCATCAGGCAGAGAAGAAAACTATTTGTTCCTACCCTCACTGGGCATTTAGAGCCTTATTGAAATACTATGTTTACCATGGCTGTATTTACATAAGAGCTTTTCAAATGTACAGTGCATAAATTCACATTCAGAATTTCCGAGAACTACACAGATTGCACATTTTTCTTTATGAAATAAAGAGCCATCTAGAGGAAAACTTTCCTCCAGTGATTCCAACTCCTTCCCATCTCTGTAGTTCTCTGAACAGCAGGGAGAATTTAGATTGCCTGAAGGCAGGGCCAAGGAGAAAGATAGAACTGATCATAGGAGATGGAGCTAAATATTGTTATTACTTAGAAGAAAAATACAGAACAGGTGCTCAGCAGAAACACTTGTTGTTTTTTGGACTTATCTGCCAGCAAACGTCTCTACTACAGAGAAGAAAAGTTGCCATAGCTTCTATCTGGTCACAACTCATCCTAAAATTCTGCATCCAATTTCCGTAGAGGGAAAGGAGACACAAAAGGCATTTCTGTTTGTTGTTATTTTTTTATTAAGAAACTTTTTTACCATAATTATCACCATGTACTAGCCATTTAATAAAATTATTGCTTAGATGATGCATTTTATACTCCTGCGTGTAAAAGCCAGCCATGCGAAGGTGAGATTTGTTTGGGTTGCCAATTCCTTCTTCCCTTCTTGTTTCGCCATCTGTTGTCTTGTTTTGTCACCTCTTCTAAAGTTTTTTTTTTTTTTTGCTAAACCAAATCTATTCTCTTGTTGTTAAACTGTTCATCTTTGTTACTAGATGTGACGTTTCAGGGCTTGCCCACTGCTACCACGTTGAATGTATTGGTCAGTCTTGGATCCTGTCACTAAGCTTTTGCTGCCTTTTGCTGCCACTGAAAGAAAGACATTTCAAATAAATTACTGATCTTTTCTTTGCTGCCATATTACTGTAGGGTTTGACCCAACTGGTACTCTTCATCATTCAGGTGGTTCTTGTATCTCCACTTACCTTTTCTTCCCCTTCCTACCTATAAGATATCATCCCGTATATTTAATACTCATCTGCTCACTAGTACCACCTTATTAGAGTGCTCATGTGTGATCTTCTACACCATAGGACAAATATACAATTTAATGCTTGCCATTGGTTTTTTAAGATAAGTACACGGTAAAAGACATAGTGGTGTACACAAAATAATATCCCTGAATACACTTGACTTAAGTGAACCTGACCAATGGATTTTAATTTTTACCATAGACAAACAGTAGAAATTTAGTTATATTAATTATCAGTTTTATAATCAATAGTTTGGAGTTCTTTCCAAAAAAATTGACCAAGCCTCATGCAGTTTTTTGCAGTTTATTTATTTTATCAGCAAACAAACAGAAAAAACACTGGTGTATCTGTTCATGGTAGATAATGGCCAGAGCACTAATTCTAAGATGTGTGATGCATGTCAATTTGATGTTTAAAAATAAATTTACCTCCATCTGCTTCATGGGAAAACATCATGTTGCTGAGCACTCAAATGTCTGTTGGTTTATTAAAATATCTGGAGCTTCCAAGAGTAGTGCATTTCAATAAAATCCATTATTTTATATTCAATTTAATAAAAATCCACCATGATTTATTCCTTTAGGAACCAAAGACCTTTTTTTGTTCTTTAACCTGAAAGTCGTCGCCTATGTAGGATTGCTCAGTGGGTCAGGAGAGGGAAGTGGGAGGAATTCTGGAAAGTCTGTAGTGTGCTGTAGTGTGCGGTAACCTAATGCCATCAGATAAGAAGATCCAAATAGGATTAAAAAAAAATTTCCCTTTGTATTCCAAGCTCTTATTAGAACAGCCCACAGGGGTGTTTTCCTTGGCAGGCTTGCAGACCATTTATTAGCCAGTGAGCTCTCCAGTCTAAAATTTAAGACAGTTTGAGAGACTCGTAAGGGCTTAGACTTAGTGCTTTACATAAATTCAGAATGATCGTTTTTTCCAGTGAATTTTTACTATTGAAATTCTTAAAGAAGAATTCAACTTTTCTGGACTGCGTTACTTATGTATACATCCCATATGGAGGCTGAAAATCACATCCCTATGTTTGCGCTCCTTTTCTTTTCCCACACTGGGAAAGACACAGAAGAGCCCTCTGATCTTTACAGAAGAGAATGACATCACTTGAAGTTACTAATTGCTCTGCTGTTCTCTGTGACACAGATGAGCAGCAGCCAAACATCTGGGTTAATAGAGACCAGCTAGATGAAAAATAATGCTGTTAATTACGTCGTAAAATGCTCTCATTGGTCAAAATACTGTTTACCTAAAACAAACCAAATGATGCTCAACCTACCAGATTCTCTTCCTGCATGAGGACAGATTTACCCAGACTCTAAGAGGCCATTAACCGTTCATATAGCTATCAATAGTGATAGATAATTGCCACATTATCTTCCCGCTTGTGCTCTACAAATCGTAAGCTATCTTTAAATCTTGCAAATTAAAAGTATACCATGCCCAAATTAAGAGCATACTGTGTTATTTTGAAAATCCTGAAGCTGAAACCATGTATCTTTTAAGGATATATTGCTCACAGATCAATGAGTTTGAAATTGGCCAATGTTGTTGCCAGTGGAGGTAGGGTTCTTCCATGGAGTCATGAGTAAAGCATTTGGGGACCCACAGAGAGGAGGATGAGGTGTTGTGTGTTGTCATAAAATTTATCAGGGCAAAAATAAAAGACTGCCCCCTCCACCCCCATGGTGCCCTGTGCCTCATCCAGGACCAGATAGATGGCCCCGGCTCTGTCTCACTGTGGCATAGGTCCAGCCTCTGGGGCCACAAGCCTGCACTTTTCCTCACCAAGCGCAGGAGGAGCAGGGCCCAGAGAGGCAGAACTTCTCTGTGTCTCATCTCCCCATCTGCACATCTGAGCCAAGGCTGCCCTTGGGCCCATGCTTCAGCCCATGCTTGGGCTCCGGCAACTGCTAGGCCCACAGGGCTGCTGTAGAGAAGGAACGTGCTAATGAATGGGCGAACAATTGAATGTGTGCTGCCAAGATGGGCCTTGGTTAAGCTTTGAATATGCTACCTTGGGCTTTCAAACTAACCAATCTCTTTCCTAATTCTTCCCTAGCTTGTGCCCGGTCCTTCCTTCCCCTAACCAATCTGGTCTTTTCCCTAGGTTTTCCAGGCTAGATTCTGTCCCATTATGTCACCATTTGGCTCCAACTGCACATGCCTCAAAGTTTTGCCTTGTCATTTGGTTTCCACTGCACATGTGCTAACCTCCCCCTGCACCATATTGGTTTCTGCTGTGCGTGTGCCTAGCAAAGGAATTTCCCCTTTGTTGTTTATTCCTCACCCCCATAGTCCAGGCAAAGGAGCCAGCTTCCTCCCCCCACCCCCAGAGATGGAAAGAAAGGCGGTCCTCCTTCTTACACAGGGGCCGGGAGGGATGTTAATCCCCTTTTGGGGGATTTGGTCATCCCCCGGGTGTCTGAAGCAGTGGCTTTCAGACTTAAGCCTGATTAAATGTAACTTCCTGACTCAGTCAGACCCAGCCAGTGTAGCTCCTTTCTCTTGTGTTAACTCCTAATGGCCGAGGTTTAAATGTAATTTTAGTAATTAAATTATTTAAAATTATTTAAGAAGGGTTTTAATATTTCACTGTGTATATCCAGCTCCTTAACTGAGCTCCCAAACACCAGCTTTTTCCTCCCTAAGCACCAGGAACTATCTCCTCTCACACATTTAGGTGGAAGAAATGGGCAGTCCATTTGTTATCACTTCATTAACTCAGTGATTCCACTGTTCAATTAGAGGGAGCTCACGGGTCAATTCCTAGTCTCAGAAAAAAAGGAGAAAAAACATACATATCAAAGAATCATCATCATATCATAAGTAAGTGACCCTCAATACCATGGTTACCAAAGGGACTATGAAAGAAAAAGAGAGTTTTTCTAAAGGAGACAAACTTTCCATTTGATTCTAATGTATGCTACATATTCAAGTATGGATTTTGATTGTTTTCCTTATGAATATATTCATAAGAGTTATAGCTAAAGAAAAATTGCTCAAGTTGGCTATTTTATCATTAGAAATCCATTCTATGATTGGATAGGGTCCCTGGAGTTTATGCTCCCTGATTCAGAGAACACAGGTATCTGGGCTACTGAATTAAACCCAGTTCAACAGGTAGGTCTTGCATTTGTTGAAGCACATCAATTTCACAAGGTAGAAAGTCTAAGACAAAGAGAAAAATGCTTTTGGGAGTTTTAGTGACTGTAAGATGCATACCTCTTTGAGGTTTAAAGGTAAATTTGCCTACATATGCCTCATAAAATAACATAATGTTGCTCAAAAATCAAATGTTTATTGGTTTTCTAAAATATCTAGAGCACCCTAGAGCAGCGCATAAAAATGAAATCCACCATTTCACATTCAATTTAAGACATATCATCCATGTCTTTAAAGATTTAAAGGTGTTAAGAGTAGTTCTATTAAACTTTATCAATTTGACATCCACATTTTTCTTGGACACGTGTACAGGGGTGGGCAAAAGGAGGTTTACAATTGGGAGTATGTCACACAGAGTTTATTCTTGTTTTATTTATTTATTTATTATTGTATTATTTATTATTATTCCTAGCCTACTTCTTCCCAGCCCTGTATGGAAGCACTCATGTTCCTGGTGCAGAGGTTAGATAGTTTTTTCCTGCACTTTAGAGAGAACTAGTCCTTTATTAAAGAAACCAGTGCTCCAGTGAGTCAGACCATCTGTAATGCCACATTTACTTAAGGCTGTCAAACTCAGCCAGAAGTGAAGATAATAAGGAGGAAGATCTCTTTCAATTAATTTTTAAGGTTATGTAAGTAAAACTATGAAAACCATGCTTCCTGGACCCTTCCTTTTCACTCTGCTTATATATAGCATTGACCTTGAGCACAACTAAACGGTTAAGCAGAAAGTGTAAAGAAATAATAATGGAAGGAGAATTAAGTTAAAACTAGAACCACAACATTTTAAAATGAGAAAATAGTTTTAAAATATTTCCTTATGGAAAGTTGATGTTTAGGTATAGATTGACAATTAATTCTTCTCTAAGGAAGTTCCAACCAAGGAAGACAGACCAGAGGGGAACTTTTTCTGCTATTTAAGAATCATCCTCTGCTCAGGTCACACCCTTGTGGGAGAGAAGCCCACGGACGTGAAGAAGCCTGTTTGACCAACCTCACCTCTCCACCTCTGATGGCCTTAATTAGAGCAGCCCGCTCAACCCCTCATCTCATTCCCATGTACAAGTCCCCAGTTATTACTCAAGATATAGAGGATATTTGAAGCCTAAAAGTATAGGATTTTAGAACGAGATGAGACTACAGGGGTCATGAGCCCAACAGTGACATCTTATAGGTGAGGCAACTGTGTGTGGCCCTGAAGTCTCACGCTTTATAAAGTGTGAACTCTGCGTAAGCTGCTGCTATCACACCCCGTTGATAGAGTTTCCAGAGTTCCTGCTAGGGGCAGATATAGAGCCAAGTACGTTTTCCCTCAACAGCTCAGCTAACAGATTTCTGTTCCAGTGTTTCCAAATTCAGGAAAGAATATATAGTTTCTGGCAAAGCCATTTGGAATAGCTTGTGGCAGTGTTTTTAAGTATTATGATAAAAAGCGATCGGTGATTGCTCATTTATTCACTCCCTAACCATGTAATAAACTTTTACAATGCTCTTTGAGACAGGGGGTGTCAACAGAGACATGTGAAGAGTTCACTTGATCAGAGACCAGAACAAGGAAGATGCAGCCTTAAAATGGGGGAGGACATTTTAGGCCACGTAAACAAGCGTGTTGCTCAGTGGAACAGATTTGGTCAATATGTCTGGGGCTTAGAGGATGAGGTGTGGAATCAGATGTTGTACCTTAGAAGTGTTCATGAGAAGATGCTATGAGATACCCAGTTAAGAGATGTTGAGAAAACAGTTTTGTCCGATAGGCTGGAGCTCAGGGTAGAAATCAAGACTGGGAATCAATGTTTGCAATACAGAGCAAAGAGATGACATTCAACTAGTTGAGCAGGTAAGCGATGATCACTTCCTTCTCTATTGACAATCTTCCTTCAGGGGAGGGGATTGAAGGAAGATCGTCAATGGAGAAAGAAGTGATCATTGCTCACCTGCTGCTCCCCAGTATTTGCAGTTCGGCAAAAGGAGAGGAGACTCCAATGGAGACTGAAAAGGAGGCTAAGGGGAAAACAAAAAGCTGGATAAGATGATGATTTGGAATCTAAGTGAATAGAATTTTAAGACTGAGATGTGCCAGCAGTGCCAGTGTGCTGAGAGGTCGTGTAATATGGGACCTGAGAATTAAGCTTGGAATTCAGTAAGGTCAAGGTATGGCATTGACAAGAGTGTTTTCAATGGGATGGTGAGGATGAAAGTGTGATGGGAGTAGGCTCAAGAGACACCAAAGAGCACGAAGTGGACGCTGATGTATTGGAAGTTTCTTGGAAGAGTTTCTTAGTACAAGAGAGTAGGGAAAATGATTGTGGCTGGCAGGAGAAAGGACTTCAAGGGAGGTATTTATTTTAATGAAGTATTCTTAGATACTTTACAATAAATACACCACCAAATTCAATTGTGTAAAAGTAATTGACCCTGTTTGCTATAAATTGAGTCTTGTATAGCACCAAATGCAAAGCAGTTTCCTGGAGATTTCATAGATTTCTTAGATATCAAGGTTAGAGTAAATCCTCCTGTTCTGCCTTCTTCTCAGACCAACATCCCTGCCCGTGAGGCAGCTCACTCCATCTTTGGGTAGACCAAGCAGTCAAAAACCTGTTCTTCGTGTGTACCAAACAGAAATCTGTCTTCTTGGAAATTCATTCGGTGTCCTAGTTTTATCCCCGTGGGCCACACAAGCCTTGTCTGTCTCTTACTGCACATGAGCTGACCCTGGTCTCCTCGGCCCCTCTCTTCTGTAGGCCAGCACTCCCATCCTCCATCTTCTCTTCATAGGATGTGACTTCACGTCCCTTCTCCAGTCGCACAACTGTTTCTTTCTGGTGGTGCAAGGGAAGAGAGCCAAGGCAAAATGGCGTCACCACACATTTCCTTGTGGAACTTTAGGCCTTCCCTTGAAAAATGATTCTCGTATTCAACCACACAAGCCTCTCCAGAATCCAAGTGAAGAGGAATTGAGCAGAATAGAGGAAAAACTGAGTATTTTCATGATCTAAAAGTTTGGTAGAATGAAGTTCATGGGAAGGTGGGTGGGTGCTTCTCAGTGGAGAGTTTGGTTGAGTGGAGCAGTCACCATTGTCATCTGACCACGGTGATGAGAGAGCCCTTGTTCATGGACTGCCGTGTGACATACATGAGCGAACACACCTAGGTACACTACAGAGGGACCTTCTATAATTTTCATGACCCTGTAAGCAGACATCTATATCCCTGTTTAATATATGAGGAAATGAAGTCCCAGAAACTCTCCCTATATAGTCACATGGTTTTCAAGTGGTAGGATTGGCATTAAAACCTGTCTCTCTGGCCCCAGAGTCTCTCTCAGACTTGACCTGGGTACTTCTCCGTGTACTCAGGTCCAAGGCCTGGAGCACTTTGGATGTTTTCTTTTCTCTGTTGTTCCTTAAGATGGGTCATTTCTTAACACATTTCATTCCATTATAGTATGCTCTTCATTGTATTATACTCTTCAAATGTTTTGTTTTCTAAAATAGTTCATTAGGTTATATTTCACTGATACTATTTGAGATACTGTAGAAGATGCTAAGATGGGAAAAACTCAATTCCTGTCCCTAAGGGGCTGATGATTCTATGGAGAAGATAACATAAATACACAAATAACTATGTAAAGCAAACTATGCTGTGTGATCTTATAGAGGGATGCTAATAAATTCTTTGGTCTCTAGAAATATAGGTAGAGGTGGGGAGGACATTACCAAATGGAGAACCTTGACATTCTTCATGAAAAACTTATGATGTCAGATGAGTTTCAGAGGGTGAGTCAATGAGATTCTCCATAGGAGGGTGTATTCCGCATTTAGAGAGCAGTATAATCAATGGAGTAGGGGTGGGAAACCTGAAGTCAGGGATATCTTGGTAAGTAGTTCAGCTGGAGCCAAGGATGTAGGTTAGAGATTAATGACAGACAAGGTAGGAAAGCCAGGACCCATGGCAAAGGTAAGATTAGTGTTTTGCACCCAGCAGGCATCATATAGGATTTTTTAAGAAAAGTACAATAGTAATTTTAGAACATATGGAAGGCTCATTTTGAGCGGTTTCAGAGGGGTTTGTTTTTTTGGGTTAAAAGAAAATAAATGTATAATTATTATAAGAATAATTAATTATTCTTTACTTTTTAACACTTTGCAAAACCATTTAATATATATATATATTAAATGGTTTACACACACACACAAGAATAGGTAATATATTATGACCTATTTGGAATATTATCAGAAAAAATGGGTTTTGCCCCCATCAATTTAACTTTAAAGCTTTCTTATTGTCTGAGGTATTATTTTTTCATATCTTTAGGTTTCATCGATTAAACACAATTTACAAAGTCATTGGTACTAAGAAACAAATAAAAATTTTAGGGGCAAATGTGTTCTGATTCTCCTATTAAGTGAAGTGTGCTGTTATATATTGACACTGGTAGTTTCAAACTAGCAAGTAAACAAACTGGTGAAATATGAAAGATTGTCTATAAAAACCAACTGATTAAGCTGAGATTTTCTACATCTTTTATTTAGTCTTCAGTAAATATTTCAAGCGGAGAAGTGTCATTTATTTTAAGGGAAGACAGCCACAGCAGACTGTCAGACGTTGCTCTTCCCCCAGTGTCCCTCAGGACTGTACATGGAATTCTTGCTTGGCTCAAAGCTGTCAAATACTAATGTTGACATGAATTAATGGATAAGGTGTTAACTGCAAACTCCTCACAGAAAAAGCCCCCATTCAGTTCTATTTCTGTACCTTTCAAATTGTAATTTATGTCCTGCACCTCTATCTGTTTAGACCCATTTAATATCAAAACTCATTTTCGTGATTGATTTTCTGTTAAGAGGATGAAATATTTTTACATTAGTGGGTTTTTATTTACCGCTTGTGAAAGATAAGAATTTAAAATAAGCAAGAGTCATGTTGAAATTCCTGGTAGAAAATGATTTTTGAGATTACTTGCAGCCTTTCTCAGACAGCCAAAACTATGAGCAGAGTATGTCTTTATTACATATTTCTTCAGCAATCCCATGCAGTGCCTAACAAATACCCATGATCTCTATTAAAAGGAAGGATTGAGAAAGAAAGCATTTAAAACTCTGGGCTTTCCTAGGTTTGCTTTTACATATGACTAGTTGACTGTTTACTAGGAGGAGTCCGTAGATGGACAAACCACTGGCCCACTAGGTGCTCCTCATGCTGGGTGCCCTCTGAGTGGCCGAGCTGGATGAGTCTTTCCAGGGCAGCAGTGCACAAGCCAATCTGAATGTAGAGCAAAATGTGCTGAGTCCTAGGGAGCTTCTTTAAAAAGAACATGTCTTCCCTCCTCCCTCCTAATGTTTATCAGAGCTGCAAGGGAAGGGAGCCAAGACATGTGCATTTTGAAAGAGCTCCTCTGGTAAATCTGATATAACCCATTCCTCCCTCCTCCCCAGTCACTACTGTCCATACACAGGGGCAGCTTGGCCCTCTGAGAAGATTCGTTTTCTTTCCCTTGACCTTGCTTGTCCTAGAACCCAGTCATCCACTGGTCAGACCTTTCATTGGCTGTCCAGTTTGTATCTACTCAGAGGGCGAAACCATAAAATAATCTCCACAGAAGAGCCTGTAGAATAGTACCTGCCTTTCTGTGGGATACTATACCACTGATCATGTCAGTCTTAGAGTATTTTACACATTGTCAGTGTCATCTATATGTAAATTGTCTATGGAGTCCACTACTGAGAAAGACACTTCCAGGCACAGATCATATAATATAGCTCTTTGTCCCTACTGACTAGAGCACAGAGCCTCAACACTGCAGTTCAAGTTTCTGTGGATCTTGTTGTTGACACTGATGTTTCATTCTCCACTGTGTCCCTTAGCCTTCGTTCTGCTCTGAGACACCTGTTACTGATGAAGTAGACAGATGGCAGGAATCAAAATGTCCTGAAGGCCAGCTAAACTGTTTAAATCTATAAGTTCTTCAGACAGACTAAGGACAAAGGTGAAACATTTTTAAACATGTGAGACACTTACATCTAAGGTAGGTGACCAATAAAATGTTGCTATCATCATTTTTCAACAAAACATACACAAATCCAAGGTGGGCATTAGCTTCTTTTATTCTGAGGGACCCTCCACCTGATTCTAAATTAATATATTATCACCATAATCCTAATTTACAGTAGTTCTATGTGACATAAAAGGATTTTCTACCATATACATTCTACCATATACATTTAGTCTGACCTAAATACATTCCCATGATCACAAATGGCAACCCTGGATTTTCAACTAAGTGAGAGTTAGAGGCAATGGAAACAGGAGACCACCTGCGACCAAGGTCAGCATCTTACAGAGCCAGGGCGAGAGGTATTCTAATCTCTCACAGCAATGTTGTCACAACAGATCCTGTGTGAGAGAGGATGTGGGAAGGAAAAAGGGAAGAAGATATTAAACAAGAGGAACTTGCTAAAGTGATTAAGTTCCCTTTACACTCCTTTCCGTCTGAGCCGCTCACCCCATACCCGTAGCGCTTATCAGTACCTTTTCCATCAGGCTGCAGGCATCCTGCACCGTCCTGCTCCTCGTGTGTCAGTGTGATTGTGTGGGTTTTGCTTCAGTCCCATTTTAAATACTCCTTGGTGTCGGTAGTATTCATCACAGGGAAATTTGTAACAGGCTAAATGTCTAAAAGTAGGAGATTGGTTGGATCATGAAGTGTAGCCATTCAATGGAACAGTGGACAGCCTGTATGAGCAGGGGTGTCCAACCTTTTGGCATCTCTGGGCCACACTGGAAGAAGAAGAGTTCTCTTGGGCCACACATTAAATACACAAACACTAACAAAAACTGAAAGGTTTTAAGTAAATTTGCGATTTTGTGTTGGGCCCCATTCATAGCCGTCCTGAGCTGCATGTGGTCTGTCGGCCACGGGTTGGACCTCCCTGCAATGGTGTAAGAGTTCTGGTAAAAGATCATGAAGAAGGATATTATTTTATTTCTTTCCCTGAGATGTATCAAAAACAATAAAAGAGAATGGAAAATAATGGAATAAACAACTTTAGTAAATTTGAAAATAATCATAATCCAACATCCTACAAAAATAACTGCCAAATAATAGTGGCATTTGGATCAGCTCAGGTGAAAGACACGAAGTTCTCCAGAGCTCAGCCGAGGGGGCGGGCCTCTCTACATGTAAGCATCGTGGTCCTGAAACAGTCCTATTCCACGATTTCGTGACTGAGGCATGACAAGCCATTGTGGGTAGGGAAAGCTTTCTTACACAGATCTGCTTCCCTTCCGAAGCACATGAGAGAATCAGGGTTAAAGAAAGAAACATAGATGTAAGGATATTCTCTGAGGACTAGAATAAATGGAATTTAGCAGTTTATAAAATAATAATATACCATCAATAGGTTTTCTTTCAGAAATGTAGGGATGATTCACTCTTATGAATGTTATTAATATAACTTCTATTATTAATAGAGGAGAAAAACCATATACTTACCCAAATGTAAAA
Source organism: Anoura caudifer (assembly GCA_004027475.1). Lineage (NCBI taxonomy): Eukaryota > Metazoa > Chordata > Mammalia > Chiroptera > Phyllostomidae > Anoura > Anoura caudifer. Next base: position 93,969 of record PVKU01005212.1, read on the forward strand.
TAAGTTACATGAAATTTGTATTTAGTTCTGATTTTAAAGTATCTTCATAGCGTGCATCTAGTCACATTCAGGCCTTATATATTTTAGAAATATTTCCACTGAAGTCAGCAGTCATACACCAGCCAACATAAGGAAACAAGAATAAAATACATAAATTTGAAGTGGCATAGTAAACTTATTAGTTACCTTAATATGAATGCGTAACTGGGAAACATGAAAGAATCCATTGGAAAAATATTAAAAAACAGTAAGAAAAATCAGTAAAGTATCAGATTTCAAATATGGAAAAATTATATGAAGAAAAATTTGAACACCCTTTTGAGGGATATATAATAATGGTATGACTAAATTGAAAGACATTTCTTGGACATGAAATCTCACTGTAAAAATTTCACATCTTAAGCTAAAATTGCTCTCTTGAGCAAGATATTAGCAAGCACTTTTGAAATTGGAATTAATTGAAAAGCTTATATTCATTCGGGAAAATAAACCTTATGCAATATCCAGAAAAATTGGCAAAAGAAGAATTGTGAGAGAAAACGAATTCTATCAGATGTTGGAATATATGTAACAACCCCCTTAAACTATACAGATATATCCTTGGAGCAGAGTGTATGGTCTAAAATAGGCCCCCATAGATGTCAAAGATGGATATTCATTAAATAATTTGGAGGCAGTTGGATGACCATGGAAAACAGGGAGGGAACCGTGTGTCGTATCGCCTCATGTCTTCACATCTTGAAGGTTCTTAAGCGCACATTTTCGTACACCTACACACACAATTTCAAGTGGACCATGTATTTAAATGCCCTTGTTTGAAGTTGACATCTTGTAGGCTAACACCTCTCGATTATTGGTGATTTAACATGGTTTAATGCAAATTTAAAAACATGAGACCATGGAATTAATAGAAATTGTAGAGGGTATTTTTCTTTTTTATAATCTAGTAATGAAGAAATTCTTTATTAGTTAAGTCAGAAACAGAACCAAAGAGGGCTTGATTTATAGACTTCAGTACTGTACAAATACGTGCACAACAAAACATATAACTAAACATAAAGCAAATTAAAAACTTGGGGAAAAATATTATACTTGAGACAGAACTATGTAACTTTGTAATAGACAAAAGTCTTCATAAATCAGTAAGCAAAAGATAACCAATGAGTAGAAAATGGGCAAAGGACATACGAAAACATTTAGGCAGTGTTCCAGCAACTAAAGATGTGTATGAAGTCAAGTGAATAGTTGTGCTTCTAGGGTCTTATCTGGTTTTGCATACCTGCATTCATATGGAAAACCAGATTACAGAGTTGTTCATGGCAGCATTTTGGGTAAAGCTAGAAATACCCTAAGTTTTTCTATAGGGAATTCTTCACGAATAATGAAATGCATCCATTCAGTGAACTATCACGCATCGAAGATTTGTATATATGTAGAAGCACATATACACTTTCATCCCAGTAGTCTCTGCATATGTAAGAGTGAGTGATCACACATGAATATTAACTTGTTATATTAAACATTATATTAAAATGTAAGGATAACAAAGAAGCTATTAACATTTATTGACATCAAGATGAGGAGGAAAAAGTTAGACAAAATATAATATGATTCTATTTGCGGTCTTATTCCGCCCTCTCTGTACCATATGTATTGAACCTCGTGCCAGGCACCATTTTAAGTGCTTTTCTTGAGTTATCTTATTTAAAAGGCCCAACAACCCTAAAGAAAGCTTTTATTATGTGCCCAGATTAGACAATGAGGGTATTGAGGCTCAAACTTTAATAATTTGCCAAAGATCCCAGAGCTGATCAATGCCAGAGGCAGGATTTGAAACCAGGCAATTTGGCTTCAGAGCTTCAGTTTATACCCTGTAAATTACTTAATCATGCTTTCCTGCATACATGCATAGAATCATCACACAGACTCACACGGAAAGAATGTTTGGGACAAAATAGCTTTATAATCTCTGGATAAAACAGTATAAATAATTGCTTTTCCTTATATATTTTTTTCTCTAGATATTGTTCTACAATGCATTTTTGTATGACATTTTTAATAGGATGTTTTCATTTAAATTATAAATAATTATGTAAATTATACATTCTGTGGTCATTCTACAATTTTACTGTACAACTTTTTTTTTTAAATCAGGCAAAATATTTTATTGTGTACTGTAAAAAAATCTGAAGCACATGGGTCTGCCTTGTCCTCTGGTGGCAAATTTAGCATCTTCCCTGGCAGCTTGTTGTAGTATTTTATATTTGTATTTTCCACTAAGAACGCGGTCCTGTCGACACTTGTGTGGGCTTTCCCGGCACCTTTGATCCGTCTCCGCTTTCTCGGGGAGAAGCTGCCCCAATGGTGGCAGTTTTCTACTAAGCGCCTCTGGGAATGTTTTTGCTTGTTTGCTTCAGGCTGATTTTTATCTTACTGAATCTCTAAACAGCCTGTGCCAAGTTCCATTTTCTCAGTTTAGTTTCCCTCCTGTCATTCATTTTTTTCCCTCCTTGCTGTCTATCACTGATTTTTCTAAAAACACTGATTTCAATTTCAAAACTCAGGGCAATACTGATATCTTGTCTCTCCTTCGTGTTCATACTGCTTTTCAAGGCTCTCCTGTGCGTCTCCCCAGTGTTGGGGGTGGCACAGGGTCGTGGCTCAGACGGCAGGCTCAGCAACCATCTGCTGGGGTGTGACTGCTCCTCTGCTCCTCAGGTGTGCAACCTTGGGTGCCTCCCTCTGCCTTTGTTCGGCCAACCATAATGGGTATTTGGAGGGTAGACCTTGCTTTGATGTGAAGATTAAATGTTTTTCGGTGCCAAGTGCTCAGAACACATAATCAGTCTGTTTGGAAATGTTGGCCATTAGATACTTGAGTAAATTCAGCTGTATCCATTGGACATGGGAGAGACGGGAGACAGGGAATAGAAATGTGTCCAGATGGTGACCCCTCCGGTCTTCCCTCTGGCCCCGGGACCCGTTTGAGAAGACGGCGGTCAAAGTCCAGAGCTTGCTCTCCTCTCAGGCGGTCTCAGTACCCACTTACCCTCAGCACGGGCCTCTCACCTCCCTGACTACACTTCTTGGCTTCAAGACAGGCGATTTTCACATGAGACGACCAGCACCGGTTAATTGTGCCAACCTATGAATTTGCCTTCATTTGGCTGTTTTTGACCTACAAAACTGGCTATTTCATGTAGTTCAACCTAGTAAATTATCAGGTGCTCAGCTGGAAAATTCGTGGGTTTTGCCACCATTAGAATCTAATCACTAGGAAAGATAAGACATTATGTATATTTTTCTCATCACTGCTTCCCCTCCCCCCACCCCTGAAAGCATGTTTTCTGTTATTTTCTCCCTTTATTGTTTGGGTATGTCTATTTTTGAAGCAATTTTGGTTAGTGAAAATATGTCTTTGATGGCTCCCCACCACCAGCCCCTCCTTGCTTCTTTCCTCAACTGCCCCAGGGCTCATTTATTGTCTAATCCCTCACATCTGCTCTCAGGAACAGACCTAATAAATTCAGTCATGCAGAGAAACAAAGGACAAATAAGGCATCGTGCTCTCCTCCAGGAGACGTGCAGATTCCGTGAACCAGCATCCTCTTTGCAATGGCTTGAATGGCAACCTACAGGCAGAAACGCTCTGCTCCATCTCTGAAAGCTCGGACGGAGTTGGGACCTCCAGCGGGGCTCAGGGGCAGGAGAATTTCTGCTACCTGCAGTTTCCCAGACTTGGGAGGCCGGAGTTCCCTGTTTCTCCAATTTTTCTGCTGAAGACTTTAAGACCCCATGTAGGAGTTGTAATAAAATAGATAGTGTTTATAAGTTTCTTATTGTCCTACACGATCCTCACAGTGACCTTCAGAGGTGGGCACACGTTCCTCTTATGCCCATTTCAGAAGAGGACTGACTTCAGTGGGGCGACTTGTGCAGGGTCACTCTGCTGGGAGTGGGAGAGATGTCACCAGAGTCTAGGGCTGTGGGCTGGTGGTGTGAGAGATGGGATGTTGGCTGTCCTGGTCTCACAGGCTCCTCCCCTCTGAGCTCCTTTGAGTCTAGGACGTAACGCATGAGACCGGTGTGTCCTAGACGCCCTGGCTCACGGGGGTCCTTCAAGGAGGGTCGCAACTTAGAATTTGAATAAAGATAACTTATAATGTATTTTAATGTATTCCTTTTTAGTGCAAAATCACTTTTAGTTTGGTAAATATATTACTAGATAGCAGCTTGTTTATTGTTCTTTATAAATAAAGTAATTATAAAATATATAAGGTTTGCAATACTTCAAAAGTCTTCTACTCTAATAAAAGAACTAATTTAATTTTAACACCACTTTATGAATTTTTGTTTATAAATTTATTTACTTATATAGGCTATATTTATAGCCTGAAGCTAGATATAATATGATTTTCAAAAACAACTTAAATGGTAACAGCCTTCCCCAAAGTATTTAGAAAATAGGAAATGAACTTGCACTGAAGAATTCTGAATATCAACAAATGTTGAAAAGGCCACTATAAAAGTGGCTAATAGTGTTGGAAGTGCAATGAACTGGTGCAACACAGTTGGGCTAAAAGAAAATATAACCTTTGTGTTTGGGCCTATTAATAATTATGGAAGTGGTCAGTCATCATTTATTTTGCCAAAAAAGAAGTATAACTTTCTAGAATTAACAAATAAAAACCAATTTCTTTGCAGAATAGTTGCAACTTTAAACTGTAGCTTGTGGCATATTATTTGGAAATCAGGATCGCCATTTACATTTCAAAAGCCCTTTGAAATTAGACATTCATAGGATAAATGATCACAAGGTGATACGACATGATTTTCCTGCTGAGATAACTTCGTATTTGCAGGATGGCCATACATTGTAAGTTTGATCTTTCTTTTCAAAGTTCATTCTGCATGGATGTGTGCACGCACAGACATCAGTAAGCACTTTCATGGAGTGAGCATTATAGGTAAACATGGACTTTGTTCATACAGAGAAGGATGTGAGCACTACTATGGAAATGTTTCAGACAATGTGCTACAGATTTTGAGAGGAGGGAAAGAGAACTCGCAGGTATGATGATTTCACAGGACAGCTTGCTATTGAGGTAGGTGCTAAAGAGGACAATATTTTACCAGATACAGAAGAGGAGCTGAAGGTATCCAAGGGGTCAGGGCCAACTGAATGAGGATAGGGTGAGAGGCAGCTGGAGCAATGAGCCCGCGGTGTGTTAGGGAAGTGAGGGAGAGCAAAGTGTGGCAGAAACAGGCTGCGGTGCAGTTCAAGTAGATCTATATGGGTTATTGGTGGCAATACTAGAAAGTAGGTTGAGGCCAGGTCGGAAAAAGTTTTGAGTTCTGGGATATGGCATAAGAACCTTGCTGGGCACTGGTAACCCATTTTAAGGTGGCAAGGGAACGATGTTATCAGAGTTATGCTCTAAAAAACGAATCTGTGTGTAGTAAAGTGAAGCAGGGAGCAGAGAGACGAGTCAGGCAGCCTAGGACAGATGCATTCACATCAGCTGGGGATATTTATTTATTTATTTATTTATTTATTTTCACATTATTTTATTGTTCAAATACAGTTGTCTCCATTTTCCCCCCACCACTACCCACCACCCCAGCCATCCCCGCTTCCCACCCTCGATCCTACCTCCTTTGGCTTTGTCCATGTGTCCTTTACACATGTTCCTGAAATCCCTTCCCCCCTCCTGCCATTATCTCCTCCCACCTCCCCTCTGCTTACTGTCAGTTTGTTCTTAATTTCAACGTCTCTGATTATATTTTGCTTGTTTGTTTGTTTGTTTTGTTGATTAGGTTCCACTTATAGGTGAGATCATATGATATTTGTCCCTCACTGCCTGGCTTATTTCACTTAGCATAATGCTCTCCAGTTCCATCCATGCTGTCGTGAAGGGTAGGAGCTCTTTCTTTCTTTCTTTCTGCTGTGTAGTATTCCATCATTTAAATGTTAGTTTTAAACATCATTTAAAGTATAGTTTTTTGATCTGCTCATTTACTGATGGGCACTTAGGTTGCTTCCAGCACTTGGCTATTGTAAATTGTGCTGCTGTGAACATTGGGGTACATGGGGATTTTTACATAAACACCACATGCAGGTCCCAGCAGCAGTGGTTCTGATTCAGTGAATCTGGAGGGGCCCAGCAGTCTGCAATGTCAACAGTGGCGCAACATGAGTCCTAGGTTGGTAGAGCACGAAGAACCCTTTAAGAAGCATCAGGAAGAGTTAGGAGGTATGCAACTAAAACTGCAGTGGGAGTGGCTCGAGGATAGAAGGAGCATGAGCAATCAATCAAAGGTGCCTGAGGTTCAGGATTGGGGAGGAAGAGAGGCTTTACCTCTGTTGTAGGCAGTACTCGCCGCACAATAACTGTATGTTTTCATGGCTGTGTTCCTACCCTAAAAGTCCAGTGGGAACTGAGTAAATATCTGTGGAATGACACCATTCTTTGCAGGATCAGAGATACCTCCATACATGGGGCCATTGTCTCAGAAGACCAAGAGGTTGCTCCCTTTGAGGCCTTGGGTACACTCTATGGCTGATGGTGGGGAACAGCCTGGAGCTCTTCCCTGTCCCTGTCCCTGTCCCAGCAGGCATCTCTTCACACCTGTGCACATAAAAGTACTAGCCCAGCAGGCCAGAAATGGGTTAGCCTGCTCCAGTTGGCCAGGAGTTCACTTAGCTGCCAGTGCTAAGTCCGGAGACATGCTCCGGAAGCAGTTCTCCACACACATCAGTTTGCACATCATTGGTTCCTGAGGCCTCCTGAGAAAAATTTTTAAATTCTTTCACTGTGATTAGCTCTGTAATGGTAGAATTCAGTAAAGTTTACCAAGTTGAAAAAAACTGGTAAATGGAGAAAGTAAATTGTTTAAAAAGCCAAGAGAAAAGCGACCTCATAGGTGTTGAGAATGCCCCATGTTAAGTGCTAGATAGCCTTTGTGTGCATGCTCAAGTTGAAGTGCACACGTTCTAGTTGTCCATGGCTCTGAAGCAAACTACACAAACATCATCACAGGAAAGAGCCACTTGTATCATGCTCACATGTTTTGTGGATTAAGAGTTTGGACAGGCCCCAGGAAGGACTGCTACATGCGCTCCACAATGTCTGGGTCCTCAGCTAGACGACTCGGATGCTGGGGGTTGGAATCATCTCGAAGCTCTCTGACCACAACTGCTGCTCCGGGCTCTTGGCTAAGACTTTACCTGGAAGACCTGCATGTGGCTTCTCCATGAGGCCCGGTAGACCTCTGAACATAGTAGCTGAGTTCCTAGGTCAAGAGACCCAGGAGAGTGAGTCAGGCAGGAGCCTTTTTGCCTTTGAGACGCAGCCTCTGAAGTCACATAGCATCACTTCCGATGCATCTCACTGTCATAGCAGCCCCAAAAGGCCGCCAAGTTTCAAGAGGAGGGAGAATAATCTATACCTCCTAGTGGAGCAGTGGCAAGGTTCCAGAAGAGTATGTAGGACCAGGAAGAGTGCTGCGTTGTTGTTTTTTCAGTCATGCAATCCTCTGCAGGATGATGTTTAAAGCATGAAACATCTCTATGTCACTAAATTGAAACCATGGGTCCTATTTAGTGGGAAGCAGCAGGTAAAATATCATTATATTTGTAGATTTGCAATTTTTACTCTGGACAGATGCAGTCAAATGTCTTCTGAAATAAATTAGAATATTAAATTAATGTTTTCAGAGATTTAATAGATTTTTAAGTGGATAAGATAGAAGTAAAATGTGACTCCTACTGTTAGGAGTTTACTAAATTACTGTTTACTAAATTACTGTTAAAATATTAATGAAATAACAGAGAAGTGACAGTAATATAAACTGTAATTTAGATGAATTCATGGGAGAAACATATTTAGAGTAACAGTCAAAATTCTTAATTATGAAATTTGGCAGGAAAGCAAGGCTGTAGACTTCACAGGGTTAACCAGCCTTAAACTCTCAAAGCAGGAAACCTGAAATCAAAGTCAGAATATTGCAATTGAAGAATATGAAATTTTAGGGTTTGTGAAGTTAATAAAAGAGAAGTAATTTTCTATTGTTTTGTGTCCCATGATCGCAAAGAACTGTTTCTGCTACGCAGATTTGTATATTTAATAGAAAGGATGGCACTTTACGAACACTCAGACACACACAGATATACATGCACACAGATACACATGACCACGCCCACACGCACACAAACACTGCGTCACATTGCAGTGCAGGCGGGGAAGGGGAAGGCAGGAAGCAAAGATGTGGGGCTCGTCCTGAGGACCCTTTGCTTCTGGTGTTTGCTTTGCAAGCGAGGCCTACTAGAGGCACTAAGTGACACTCCAGTTTGCAAGGGATTAGTTAGCTGTGAAAAACATTGAATAATGTACTCTTGGAAACAGATTTACTGAAACAAACACACCAACAAACCGACAAAAAAACACTGTATATGAGAATGTTGTGAAGCGTGCACAGCAGGACCCACAGATCAACCCTATCGTACCTGCTGGTGTTTCTCCCACAGACACCTGCTAGTCAGTGATTCCCACACAGCACCTAAGAGCTGCGGCGCTGCCACATTAGGCCCACTTTGCACGCTTGAGAATCAGTTTGTGTCTAACAATTTTTATTTATTTTGGATATATCCTAAAGCTATAGAATGTAAGTACCACCAATGGCTGCATGAAGCAAACAGCTAATACGGATTAGGTTTAACTTTAGTAAACAAAGATGGGTTGGTACATATGAAAAAGAAAAGAAAAGAAAGGAAACCACAGCGGGAACAATTTAACAGCTGACTGAATGGCTACCAGAAAGACAAGCACGGACATGCTCGCCGATTAGTCAAGGTCCACTTGGTTCTCACGTGGCATGTTATGCAATAGTTGTTTCCCAGAACGTTGCTGCTAATGCTGCAAGAATTATAGGGAAACTTTGTTTGAATGGACTATTTTAACGATGCTATATTCACATCATGTTGCTAAGATAGAAGGTAATAATACTAAAAGTAATCACAGATTTAGTGCCTGTTACGTTCCAGGCACTGTACTTTCTGTGTTGCACATAGATGGCCCATGTAACTCCCCAGCAGCCCTGCGGGGAAGCTGTTACTTGCCTCCCTGTGCAGACCTAAGGAAACTGATGCGCACGTAGGATAAGAAACTTGCTCAAGGTCGAAGAGCTGGTAAGTGGTGGTGAACTTAGGTCATCCTGAATCCAATGATTGTGCTTATCCCCAGGACAACATGCTCTAAAAATAGAAAGACATTTCAGGTGATTGCTGAACTGTATTGAAATGCAGTATCACGGCTCTCCAAAATGTTATCAGCAATCAACATAATTACATTATCATACAAATATTTTAAGAATCTAAAGCACTGGTTTTTAAACTTCAGTTTGCGTAAGGATTGCATGGGAAGTGTGTCCAAAGCAGACTTCTAAGCCTTAGACCACTCTCTAAATGTCATTGACAAATATATATCTATATAGGCATATTTATATAGATATATATCAACATGGTACATCTTCTTCATTATTCTCCTATTTTGAGGCTCAAATTATAATTACAAACTGGTATGGGTGTCCACTTTCACGGGCTGGAAGCAGGAGATTGTTGCATGCCTGGGTCTTTGTAACTAACTGGCAAAGAGATGACTCAGAGCCTGAATAAACATCTCTAATGTTTTTTTTATTTTTTACTTTTGTAAAGTTAAAATATATTCTATAGTTCCAACAAGTGGAACAGGACCTTAGCATTATTTGAAAATGAACCTGTTCTGCTTCTTAGTCATAGAATTTTCCTTTTAGGATAACTGTTATTTTAGGATAGGTAGGTGCTATTATCACAATTTGTTTGATAATCTTAATCACATTTTTTAAAATAATTGACCTGATTCGTGAACCTGTGTGTATTAGAGTGCCAGGGTGAGAGACTTTTATAGAAAAATCTCAGCAAATCCATGCAGAAAAGTTGTAATTTATGGAAGTCTCAAGGTTTACATGTTCAGCATTTTCTGAGAATAAGTTTTCTGAAAGCTTCTTGAACATTTATTCCCATACTTAAAATTGGAGAATGATGCTTTGGGGCCATCTAAGAGAAGGAGCATTGTGGGAAATGGGATCCAACCTACTTTTTCATCCTTTCTCTCTAGCTTCTCTCCATAGGGACCTAAACCACCTCTGAGTGCCTCATTCTCAGAAAAGTATTTCTTTCTCTTTCTCTAGCCCTTCTTTTTCATTGCTGGAGCCTATTCTGCAAGGTGTTGTCTAATTAGAGCAATTGGGAATGAGGTGTGAATGACAAAGACCTGCCCTTCCTGCTAGGTGTTTACATTCCTGAAATGTTTATTCCACGTAATAACCGCAGGCAACTCCCTGCTCCAGAATTTGCGGCAGAGTTGCGTTTCATGCTGGCATGCCTTACCAGGAAAACTCATCAACACTGTAGCAGCCATGTAACACAGAACACGGATGAGCAAAATTCATGGAGTCACTTTCATTGTATAGTTTGGGGCATCACATTAATTCTCTTTACCTCTGCTCTCTCCCCTTTTAAGTGACTCTTCATCCCCTAACAGAAAGTGGGTCACTCTTAGGGAAAGACTTGCTGTAGCCAATCTTTCCAACTGTAGGAGAAAGAGCGTTGGGGCATCTAACAGTGATGAGCATTGTTTCTGACTTTCTGGGGCTAGTGGGTTTTGTGACATCATGCAGGCCACAGACTCAAACTGCTTCCTGCCCCATACAAAGTGATCTAATGCTAGAATTCTATTATTCTGAATCCTTTTATTTGGTTTATTGCCTTAACTTCTCCAGTAAGACATATGAAACGAGCAATTTTACAAGAAGCAAGACATCTACTACTGAAACAAATTGTTTTAACAGCTAAGTAGATTTCTGTGTACTTCAAATACATGAAATTAATGGACCACGCCTTTAACTAGGGTAGTAAGAGAACTGAATTAATTAATTGACAATTGACAAAAATATAAACATATATTATGTTGTAGAAATTTTACTCTATGTAAATTGTAGTAAAAATTACCTTGGTTGTCATACTTATTATAGTAAAATGCTAAGTATTATGTAATGACAATATCACCCAGACACCTTAAGGAATGTTATCAAAGATAGAGACATTTTATTTTTAGAAATATTGATTTCTACTGGCCTCTCAAATGCTTAAGGCCAATCCAAGATTGCGGTTTTGAAGATTCCCCATCTCCACTTTATCAGGAAGTGACTGGAAGGAGTTTTGTCATTGTACCTACAAATAGGATCATCTCTTTGCAAAGGCATTGTGAAAATGTGATGATGCACAAACTAGCACTAATTTTTTTTTAAAAATCCATTATAAACAAGTTAATTGTAAATAGCAAGTAATCAAAAGACAATTTAAAGTAAGCTGAGTCACATGTAACTGTTCCCATTTTAAATTATTTAAGAAAATAAAATGCTGACATTTTCTCTACTGGGGAGAAATCTCTCCTTGGTCACCTAAGTCACGGAAAAGAGTGAAAACCAAATTTTGACCCACAGCGGCATGGAAATGGCTGGCAAGATGAGCACTGGCTGGCCCAATACAGAGGGATTCCATGGGAAGCCGAGTCTCAGGAGGGGATGAGCATAGAGACTCATTACTTTGGTTGAAACGTGAGGGGAAGGGAAAGGACTGTTTTTGGACTAAAGGGGTCCATTTGCCTGCAAGCCTCAGAGCCCAGTAAGACACGAACAGGAGTTTGCAGCAAAGAAAGTGTTTATTTTTAGGAAGCGACCCAGGCCCGGAGTCACAGGTGAGCTAACGGGCAAAGACCTGGCTCTCTGTTAGCTTCTGGAGGATGGATCGTACGGGGGAAAATCATTCATCATGGTGACTAAGCGAGTGAGGGTCGTGGTCTCTACTGATTGGTCAGTGCCTGGGGGGTGGGGATTAGTTGATTTTTGAATCAGGTCATGATGTCAGCTCCATCTGGTTTCTCACATTTCTGGGTCTGGAGCTGAAACACAACTGAAGAGTAAATATTATCTCTAGTTTGACTGAAACTCTGTCTCTGTGGTCAAAGACCTGAGATTTTCTTCCTAAGATTGTTTGGTACTGAATCTAACCTGAGAGCTTAAAGACTTGGGGAGTGGTCCTGCAAGGGAGGAGGCAGGTGAGTCAGGATGGTGGATGAGGCCAGTTTGAATCAAAAGGAAAGGAAGAAGAAAAGGTCGTATTAAAGACATGAAATTTCCGCGCAGTTATAGGACTTGGCTCAGATATCAAACTGCTTCTTTCATCCGATTTTTATCTAGTTTTTATTTTTAGTTCACTGCAGTGCTAAACTGTGTACTAAGCACTGTTTTATGTGCTTTTCAGATATCAATTCCTGCTATCCTCCCGGTAAACTTATGAGGCCATTGCCATCATTATCTCCGTTTTACAGAGAAAAGCCTAGAAGGTGGAGCCGGACCTCAAAGCCCTGCCATTTCGCTCTCCGTCTCCCACTACCCCGCTACGTCACAGAGCTCCATGCAGCCTGTGGGGCTGGCGGTGATTTCAGGCTTGACTCTGTATAAAAATCACCTGGGGAGGCTCCTTAAAGCAGGCTGCTGATCTGATTCAGTAGGTGTGGGGTGGGGCTGGGGGATTTAAATGTCTAACAAGTTCCCAGTTTTAGACCGGAGGTATCATGATGGAAGAAAACAATATTCTTCTGTTTCTCTATTGCCTTTGCTTCAGGCAATGGTGGAAGAAGTCAATGGTAAGAATGGAGACAAAGAATTCGGCAGAAACATCTGAATAAACTATTTATACTTCATTCTGGGCGTAGAGAACAACCCACTGATAAGGACTTTTGCTATTAAAAAATGAGTTGCATAGATTAAAAAAAAACAAAAGAATGTGCAATTTTACATTATTGTGAGAAAAGAACATGTTTTCATTATTAAAAAGTTAGCATGATTTGGTTAAGGTTTAATATAATACATAGAAACCAAAGGACATTTTCACAATGCCACAAAAATCTAAGCGTTTGTGGATTGTTTTTTACCACTGAGGTTATATCTTTAAATGACAAGAGTCATTCGTATAACTGTAGTGGTTTGTGGAATTAATATACTGAGTCAGGCCAAGCTCCATATGGATAATCCTCTGAAGGTACCTTGCCGAAAGTGAGCCTGTGGTTTCTCTTCCTGCCTGATGTCCACTTGGCATCTACCCTCTAGATAATACCACTCTGCCTTATCCTCGCGTACCGTGAATTCGAGAGAGACTGCCAAAATGCTGTATTTTAACCATGCTTTTAATACAATTTGCAAGGTGGTGGGTTGAACTGAAACTGCCTCTAATCCATATTTTACTGCTCTTGTATCTTCCTGTGTCCCTTGTACCTCCTTCCTGTGACATTTCTTTGTTGTTGCTATTTTTTAACTGGGATTTTTTCCCTCCAAGTTGATATTGTTTCTTCCTGAAAAGAAACAATACTGACCTTGACAGTGAAACTGAAAATAAAAGGGAAGGTCATGCTGGCAGCTTGCTCTAGCCCAAGAGCAGAGAACGTGTTATTCTTGAACAAATCAGCATCTTTGTCTTGCCCAAGTCTTTCTGTCTTTGTTGCCAGGGGCTGTGATGCTTCACTTTGGGCTCCCACATGCCTGCTCCACAGAGTAATAGAATAAAACCGAGGCTGCAATATTCTCCTGGTGTTTCTCACACACACACATACACGGATATATTGTTGGGGGGGGAAACACAATTTAGAGACTGAGTTTACAAAGAGGTTTGATTTCAGATCCTATCCTCTTCCTCTTTTCTCCTTGCTCACCTTGCCTCACCCCCCCAAAATCATCAATATACCTCGTAAGTGCCTTGCACATAATTAATTTGTGTGCAATAGATCTTCTTAAGGCCAATTAAGAAACTTAGTGTGATCTTTAATCTAACTTTTCATCCCCGCATTTCCTTGCCCGTAGAATTGGATGGCTGCTTACTGAATGGGAATGAGGCTTAAATGATAAATTTTTAAAACTAACATATCCTACCTATTTATTTAAAATTTCCTTCAGGAAGTGTCTGAATATGTGGAGATTTTAAGTGGTATAAAGCTTAGCAATCTTTGATTTATTCCTGGGTCCTGAGTGAATACAAGTGAGAATTTCAAGAATAACAAGGTTGAAGATTCAGTGTTGAATGTATTGGTACTTGGTGGGGAGGAGCATATTAATAACAGAGGATAAAAAAACTTGAAAAAACCTGCTGATAAATACCCAATGGTACTACTAAGCTGACAGTTTTCCCTTGCTGTTTATTGCTGCACGTGCCACACTGGAAGCTGAACCCTTACGGCCAGTAGAAGACATTACCATAGGATTACTTTATTCCCGATCATTCATTCATTCATTCATTCACTCATCATTAACTTAATGGCTAGCACTAATTTATTAACTTGATTGCTGGCCCTAAACATGTCAAGGTAAATGAAACATACTGGCTCAGATTTTCCTAGAAAATATGTACTGGAATGTGTTAAATGTCAGATGAAGCCTGATTCTTAGTTTACAGAAGCAGGTGGAGGCAAAAGGAACCACGTAAAGAGATTCCAGGTTTCTCCTAGATTATGGAAACTTCTTAGCTTTCCTGCCCATGTTAAATGCATGTTCTAGGAATAAAATAAAAGATAGCAATGGTCCGTTCCTTTCGCCTAACCCAAATTATTTGTTGCCTACCACATGTCACAATAACGAACATTTATCAATAAGAGTGCTATGGCATAAGCTTTGGACAAATATTTACTATGTAAAACATCTCATTTAATCTTTGTAGTGACTCTATGGGATGGTGTTATTTGCATCTTCACTTTACAAATGAGTCAGCTGAGGCACAAAATGGCTTAGTCTCCTTTTCAATTGAGGCTGGGGTTCCAGGTCACCTCTGTTGCACCCCCAAAGCCCCAGATTCACTCCTAGGGGCATTAATTATTCCATTTCTGCCTCACTAACACTAGGGTTTTGTTTTTCTCTACAAGTCATGGTAATAGGTAACCTTCTTTAGAAACAAATTTTTGAGGATCAACACATTTTCTATCATAAGAAACATTCAGCCTCCTTAATAATTTTGTCGTGGGGTCCTTTCAGCAGGCATGGTAAGTATGGCTACAGCTTTTATTTCTGTTTTGTCTTGAAATTCCAGGCCAAGAAATTGCTTTATTCTAGCTTGGAGAGAACCATACCTCTGTCAACATTTCCTGCCTGGGGATCTAGTCTTAAATTGTCCTAGAAAGAATAACATGACATTTTAAAATACTCTTTGTGGATTCTTGCACTTACATTTGTTGGTCTTTTGTATGGCTTTTTCTTTAACTGATATTTTATGCACTTAAATAATGTAAAAACCACTCTAATATTGCTTGTATATATTTTTTAAAGCCGTGTGATTCCCTTGACAACTTGCTGTAATTGGTATTTTATATTGTGATTATAACGCTTATCATGTGTTTCACAGTATCAGATGTTTGGAAAAACCTAACAAGTTCAAATAACAAATTAGAAATGAACAAGGTTATATCTTGTGTAGGTATAAATATGAGAAATTTAAATGTACTTGGAATATTGGTCTACAAAGGATTCATTCAGTCTCTTTCTCCCCAATTCTAAAATTAAAACTTTACTTATGTATCTAAGGCTACAATTTGGGACTTTTAATAATTTGAATAATTTTTTTCAACCAAAAATAAACCTTGAAAAGTTATTAAGATTTTTAACAGAAAGAATGCTTGAATTCCTAACCACTAATGGAAAAGCTGTTGTTTTTTTCCCTGAAAAGGCATCTGAAGCACTTTTCATAAATCGATGTGAAAACCGTCTTTGTGGAAGTGCTGGCATTGGGAGCTGTGCCTTTGCCCGGTACTCGGGGGGTACAGCTAAAGAATGAGGGAGGAATGATCTGCCTTTACAGAGGGGTTACCACTGCAGGGGGACTTTAGGGAGAATGCTGCTAGGAGAGCTGGGGGTTCCCTTGGTGAAGGCAGTGTTTGGTTTAGATCCTTGAATTAGGACAACTTCCAAAATTTACTATAATAGGCGGGATATGAGAAAGGCGAACTTCAAGACCCCTGGTGTGATAAAAGGTACCATTGTTATTGTCTCTGCATGTGTGTGTGTGTGTGTGTGTGTGTGTGTGTGTGCGCGTGCGCGTGTACTTTTTCTTCTAATGTAATTCCAATCTGAAGCTCAGCTGTAACAAAATTGGGATTATGTCGATTTTAAAATAACTCTGAGTTTAATTTTTTTTCTATTTTATCTTAACCTAAGACCAATGGAAGTGAAATGAATAGTACTGATTTATGTTCGTGATTTTGGACAACCTAAAACAGACATTTATAGTGAAAGCTTGAATAGTGAAAATTTACTAGGGATGTTAAGATAAGATAGAATCCACATTTTAAGACAGAAAAGTAGATGATCTATATTTAGGTATTTTAAAGAAATGGTTTCTAAAACTTAAGACATCAGTGCCTAAAGGTCTGCCACTTAGGACAGAGTTGAGTATCTTCTTCAAAGTAATGAACAAAAATGCTCTTGAAGCCTGAATCTCGGATCGAAAATTGGTTATAATCTGTGAATGACTTCATTTTCCTTTTTCTTGCAGTATTAATGTTTTTAAGCTCAAATTTTTAAAGTACATTGACTTATTTCATATCTTTATATGAATATAATGCTATTAATGCATCTTATCTTTAATTTTATTATTTTCCGACATCTTATAAAACGTGAAGACGACTCAGAATCCCACCTCGTCACCAATATGTTCAGGCAGAGGGGAGTAACCAGATGCACTCTAGTTTGCTTCTGGCATCAAAACCATTTCTTTCTCAGTGATGAGCCCCAAACCATAATTAGGTAGCTCAGTCATTTTTCTTGCTAGGTAATAGATGTAGATACAGTAATACGCTGATAACAAGCTTGCTCTTGATGTAGGCTGGTGGTTTCCAAAGTTTTATGTGTGTGCCATGCATTCTTATAGCTTGTTAAAATTTGGAATGTCGCGTTTGCTTACACATAAAAACACCAAAATCTTACGTATTTGTATACATTTCTCAAACTATGTGTATTTCATGTATATCTTTTCATCAGTACAAGTAATTTTTATTTAGTCCTGATTGTTCTGAGTTTCCTTGAAATAATTTGCTTGAAATAATGTACTTACATTTATACTAATTTAAAATGCTGGAGGTGGGGTGGAGAAAAAGAACAGAAAACCTCTTCTACGTTCCTTCAGGATATAATTAAAATCACCAGAAAACAACCAAGATTAATGTGATATAGTATATTATTATATGATTAAAATAACTATGTCAAAAAATGACAGCAGTTTCTTTTTAAATTTGGAGAGTCTTTATTCTGCTTATTACTCCTTTTTAAGATTTCTCATCATATTTCTTTCTAGCTCATTGCCCATCGTGCATATATGGAAGGAAGTCAAGTCTTCCTTCTTTCTAGATGTCTGAAACTCAGGTGATTTGAGAAACAGCTGGTTTAAGCAAACAGAGAGTAATGGGTCTGTGGAAAACTGGGAGAGGTTGTGTGACATCCCCAGAACATTCAAATGAAAATGTTTTCTTAGAAGGCTGCTGATGAAAGAGAACCTGTTCTGGGCCTAGGTCCTGCCCATGTGCCAATATTGGCAACTCCTGTTCCTCATTGTGTTGGCTTCTGGCCCATGATAGTTAAGAGCTGGAAGACCTGCACCGATGCAGCAGAAAGAGTTAACCAGGGTGATGGTTCCATGGAGGCCAGGCAGAGGGCAGGACCTCGGATGGGCTGCCGGAGCCCTCTGGTTGGAGGAGTCCAGAGGTGCCGCAGGTCAGCAGGCTCACAGGGCTGAAAGGCAGAACCAGGCTTGGTTGGTTGGATCGAGGAAGCAAATGAGTTAGTGGGAAACTATTCCAGAGAGGAGGAAGTCGGAGACGATATGCAGATGCCAAGTATTTGGCTGTCTCACAAAAGGTGAGGGCCTTCCTTATCCCGTTTTTGCACCTTCTTCGCTGCCACACTTCTGATCCAGCCCACAGAAAAGTGCAGCAGTGGGCCTTGGAAGTAGTGCTCATTGGTGAATAAATGGAGAGGAGAGCATCTCGTGGTGGGAAGGGGTTTGACTTTGGCAGACAGAGAGGGAGCAAAGGTCGATTCCCTCCATAGGCAGGAAAGAGATGGAGCTGCTGTTCTGGCTGCTTAAAGGGGCCGGTTCTCAGACCAGTAGTTAACATTGTGGCTGATGTAGCCTGTGCTGTGGGGTGCAGCCCAGGCCCTGCCCTTCAGTTCTGGGGCTCTCATTTCCCAGCTGCCCAGAGCGCTGCCTGCTGAAGGTTCACAGCTGAGAGCCTCCCCAACAAGCACCCTCAGCCCGAGGGATCTGCCTCCTCCTAGTTCTGCCCCCTCCCCAGGGCAGTCAGTGCCAGTGAGCGGTTGATGCCTGGATACAAAGTTCTGGCCTTTGCCTCGATTTAGGACATCTCCCAAAGGCCAGCCAGGCTTCAGAGACGTAATCGGCTCCCAGTTCAGCATCTCTGTCTCTGCCCCGTCCTGCTTCCCTCACTATTGTTTCTAAGAGCACATCCCCCAATTCCTGTTACTGACAAAACTCCTTCTAAAGTCGGTCCCTGTTAGCCTGACCTGTGATGCATGATGATACCGAGGCAGATGCAAACATGGAGCTGTGGAAGTGAAACTTACGCTGCACATTTGTGTGTGAGCCAATGTTCATGCACATCTGGTTGGAGTCTGTTTCCGGCTCCGTGGAGGGTGGCGGAGCAAGGGTGAGGTGGGCTGAGAATAAGGAATAGAAGAGGTTGGAGAACTGGGAGGAGAAGTCCTCAGAGCTTGTAGCTCAGGAAGACAGTGGAACTTACGGTATGGCTTGGAGGTTCTTTCCTTGTTGACTGGATTGCAGCTGAAGAGCTGCTCACATGGTGTGGTGCAGGGGGTCAGAAGGACTTGGTTTGGCTTTGGCACTTACTTGCTGAGACACTTTATTTTGAAACCGAGTTGTCTTATCAGTGATTGGGGATAGTGCCAGTGTTGGCTATCTCCAGAGTCTGGTTAAGATCAGGTGATATCCATAAAAGTATTCTAGAGAGCCCAATGGGCAATTCAGATGTGAGGATTGAATGAAGGCACAGGCTTTGGAGTAATCCAGAGCCACGTGCTGCAACTTGGCGCCACGCTTTGTCACCTTAGGTGTGTCAGTTAACCTTGACAGCCCCAGTTTCCTTATGTGAACAGTTGGGGGAGGGGAGTGGGAAGAGATATTTCCTCATAGGTTCTTGCACAGTTGAAATCAGATAATGTGTGTAATAATGCATGCAAAATTATGACCGCCCCATGAATAGTGCTAAGTTGGTTACAGTTATGATTATTAAAAATAAACTTAACGCCACCCTACAAATAAGCTGGAGCACATGGTTTGGGCTGACACCCAGGCAATCCCCGTGCGGCACTCACCAGTTGCTTTCTCATGTGCAAGTCCCTGCAGCTGGCACCGGGGCAATAGGTTCTGTGATGCAGTGTATCTTTCTTCACGAGGAAGGTCGCTGGGGTCACATGCAGCCCCCTCCCCCCAGGCCTGAAGCAGTCAAAAGCTGCAGCACCATCTGGTGCTCTGCACGTGGCCGAGCGCTGAGTGCAGGTTTTCTTCGTGGCAAAGCAAACACTACGTGCTAGGGTCGCATGTGTCTGCGCCTGGGATTCCCAGCATTTGCTTCTCAAACCCTGTGATTTGACCTTATTTTTCAGATTTATGCTTTTCATTTCTTTTTATCATTTGATCTCCATATCAAATTTAGGAATTCTAATGTTAAAATTGTAGCTCTTTTTACACCTTCTTAAGAGGACATGCGCTGTAAAATAGAAAAGTAAAATTGCGTCCAGTCATTTTATTTCTGTTTGCATATTGAGAAAAATAATAGAGAGAAAAAGAAAATTTTGATTAGCGAGTAAGAATAAGAAATAAAATGCAAAATCCCAAAATACAATTGTAATCTTTAACCTGCTTAAGACAAAGGGCAGTGATTGAATTAAAAAACAAAATAACACAAAACCCCTGAACTTTGAGGGCACTACCTGGGGCAAAGTACTATGTATTTGGGAGAACTACATGTTTTTTAAAAGTCTACACTAAAAATTGGATATAAAATATATTAACACTGATCAACTACTTGTTCTTGTCTCCCCTACCCAAAATAAAACACTGTGTTTTGATTGATTAAAAGACTAGTGTTAAGGAAAATTTCGTGTTTATAAAATGGTTGTATGAGGACGGTATTTCAGGACATTTTTCAATACCTGCCTTCCTTCTGCTGTGCTGGTATTGCTGAGCACTCACAACAGGAAAACATTGCAAAGTTGTGGTAGCTTTCTTGCAAAACCAGGAGAAATGGCACTTGTTACAACAGGGAGCTGCGTGTGGCAAGTTTGTGCAGCGCTAGCCGAAGCGTTTCATGAAGCTTCTGTGTTCTCTGATTGCAAATGATGCCTTACCAAGGAGATCATTTGTATCTAATAACCATTTGCCTTGATATCTAATTAGGAGAAATCTTCCACATAGAAGCAGCTTATCCTCCTAGCTGCTCTTCTAGTGACTGTAAGGGGTTGGCTCTCATTTTCTGCATGTTCACGTTGCCTTTCATTCAATAACTGTGGTCTCTTTTTAATCCACTCATTCATTTGATGCTACTATTGGTTCTTTCTTTGCAGTGCATGTTCAGAACTTGGGCTGTGCTCCGCTTCTTTTTTGAGTCCCGCCCTCCCTCCGGGACCGTTTGGGCCTACAGCCATCCCCTCAGCTTGCACCCCTGGCCGGTCAGAGTGGGCTGCTGGGTACCTCAGAGGCACCATTGCCTTTATTAAATAAGTGGACCAAATAATCAGCAACTAAATCGGGTGGAAATTAGATCAGAATAAGAGTCAGGCTTCCTAAATTTGGGCCATGGTTCTGTAAGTCTCTAGTCTTTATTCCAGTTCCCAGGTTTCTGACATATTTCTTAACCCCCACAATATTCAATTTCCTTATTAACAACTAGGCTAATGATACCTCCTCTGTCTATTTGACCATGCTACCTTGGCAACCTGAGCCCCATGAGAGGTATACATGGAAACGTGAACCCAAATGTTTTACAGACATAGATAGGTATTTTCGTTAATTCACTACATGCTTATTTTCTTTTGCAATGTTTATATTCACAAATAGAGGAAGGGAAAAGTGAGAGGAAAAAAGTTCTGTCAAAACTCTTCAAATTGATCACCTTTCTGTAGAACTGGAAGACCTTGCAGAAGCCACCGGAACGGACTGCCACGATGAGCTTTGCTGTTTCCATTGCTCATTATACTTACTGCTTCTTTTCTCTTCGTGATGGTTGTTACTCTTCTGTAGGGCACACCTTTACCACTGCGCTTTCGTATTGTACGCACAGTTCTTTGTGCAAAAGTGTGAGTGCCCAGCTTTGTTTTCAAATTCAGAATCTTTTGAATTTTAGGAATATATGGTGAGCACACCACAAATTGTGTCGTCTTTAATCAGCAGTTTGTAATCACAGGCACTAACATTTCTGCTGAGAAAAGTATGAATTTTAACAGTAAGTGGGACAAAAAAAGATTATAAATAATCTCTTCTCGATTCTCATTGTTGCCCACCAAAAATTACTTTATTAAAATTTTATGAAGTTGAGGGCTATTTAAGGATCCAAGTCTGATATATCCGTTACCTCCTCTCTCCCATACCCCATCCATACCTAACTAAAACTGCTCGTTGAAAGAAGGCATTTCCCCTGCGGTTGTTTTTATAGAGTAACCTGCTGCCAGGGTCACCACCTGGCACATTGTCTAATCTATGTGTCCTTAGACAGCCAGCCTTCCAACCAAATACATTAAAATTCTTAAAAGATTTAATTTTTAAAAATGTTTGGCTGACCGGCATGTGCTATATGCTTTTCCTGGTCATAAGGCTGTGAGGAACGGCTCAGACCACATTTTTAACTAACGACAATCAACTGAAGCTGATCAGCTCTTTCTTGTTTTGTTTTTTAAAGTTCTGAACACAATTTTTAAAGGTTTAGCACAGTGAAATAAACCAAGCACAATATCAGGATATCCACACCCTCTCCCCTCCCACCCACTCCCTCCACATAAACCTAACTTTCCAGATTTGAATGGCAGAGCATCTCAGACATCGTAGGACATTTCATTCAGATTGGAAAAATTATGTAATTTCTGTGTAATCTTCCAGCAAAAGTCATAGACGTACTGTGTTTTGGCGGTTCTGAAACAGATATATCTCCAGGTGAAGATTTTTGCCTAAATAAATACATAAACTGTGGGAAAAAACCCAATATGAAAATGGCTTTTTGGAATAGTTACTTGGACAATAAGATTCAATTGAAACACATAAATTTTTCAAATGTTTATACCAGTTTATTCCCATTGTTAAAAATAGATGCCAAGGGCATAGTTTAGGCCAGGGATTCTAAACAGGGCTAATCTTTCCCCAGTAAAAATTTGCCAATATCTGGAGACATTTTTGACATAACAACTTGGGGCAGCAGAGAGAGTGGGGTGCTATTGACAGTGAATAGGTAGAGGTCAAGGATGCTACTAAACATCCTGTAATGCACAGGACAACTTCTCACAACAAAGGACTTATCCTACCCAAATGTCAGTGTGAGACTGAGAGACACTAGCATAGGAACTGAGATCATTATATTCTTCTCATTCCTTATGCCTTAGATTTTAACGGAGATGGTACTAAATTTGCAAATGTAATCTAGTCATTGGTTTTACATACAAAAGAAATATAACTCCAGTTCTAAAAATCTTAAAAGCAACATGTCTTTACTAACATTTGCTTGGATAAAAATCAAAGCAATGCTTGGAACACTTAGCATAGGCAAAACTCCCTAAAGGTTCTGTTTACTCATTTTTTCCTCAGGTTCACTCCTCTAGTGGCTCTTGATTTTCTTTCCTCCTCTCTTCTCTGTCATCTCCCATTAATCTATGCTGGGTTGTGCGGGGAATAACCTTGGATGCCCTTGTTTCTTGCCATTTTTCTCCATTATTCATTTGATAAGAACATCAAAGGTCCAGGAGGAGATGGACCCAAACAAGCAAGCCTAGAATCCTTCTGTTTAGAAGACAGAGTGAAGGGGGAGGAGAAGGAGGATCAGGACATCAAAAGTGTGTGTGTGTGCATGTGTGTGCACGTATGCATGCACACATGTGTGTGTATGACACAAGTAAATGCCTTTGTTTAGCTAGCCTCTACTGTGTAACAACCACTCTAAAACTTTGTGGCTTAAAACAATCACAATCTATTATTTCTCATGATCTGTGGGGTTGGGTGGTTTGTGCACAGTGAACTATGGATGATTTTCTAAGGACACATACATAAGACAATGTGCTGGGCTATGGGTGAGTCTCTAGGGACACCTGGATGGTGAAAATGCTTTCTTCCCACATGAAATTTGTAATTTGAAGGTATATATGGGGGTGTGGGGAAGAAAAGTAACAGACGCATCAACCTTGAAACCTAAGACAAGGTCTCAGTTGGCTGGGTTCACCTGGGTTGAGTTTGTCCTTAGATTAGCTGAAGTAGAAGGTCCCAGGTGGTTCTGGCTTTTGGATTGGACATCTCCATTCTTTTTTGTACAAACTTTTGTTTTGCTTTCCTTTCATGATGGTTTTAGGACAGTGATTTAGGACATCTAAAAAAAGAAACTGCAAGATTTCTAAAGGCCTAGAATCAGATGACAGAAAGTTGTTTTTGTTACATATTGATCAAAGCAAGTGCAATATAAGATCAGATTCAAGGAGAGAGGAAAATCAGGTCTATACTTTGATGGAAGGAAGGGCAAAGCGACATTGCAAAGGAAGATGCTTATGGGAACTAGATAATTTTGTGGTCATAATTTGAAATTTGTCTTTTGTCACTATAATTTGAAATTTGTCTTTTGGTCACTATTATTTACATTCTTTCTACATCAAAACACATGCATCCTCACTCAAGACATCAAATGTCTCGTCCAATTATGACATCATGCTCCAAGTTTAGTATCATGTGGTCTGCATCTGGCTCAGGTACAAATAAGGCTTCTCAGGTGTAATTTCTCTCAATCTCCAG
Source organism: Anoura caudifer (assembly GCA_004027475.1). Classification (NCBI taxonomy): domain Eukaryota; kingdom Metazoa; phylum Chordata; class Mammalia; order Chiroptera; family Phyllostomidae; genus Anoura; species Anoura caudifer. The sequence continues at coordinate 118,117 of PVKU01005212.1, forward strand.
ACTTGTAAACTTAAAACGGAGGTTACTTCTCTCAATTTATCCAACATTCAATGATGAGACAGGCAATGAATAGCCATTTCAGTAGATGCTTCTGTCCAAAAAAAGGAAGAATGGAAAGGAGCTAGTCATCATGGTCCAAAGTCATTCTGAAATCCAGCCTTGCACATGCAGCCAGTTCTTTTAATTTAGGGACAAGGGAAAGTCCCGGTCTTTCTGATAAGAAGTGGTTCATGTTTGTGGCTGATAGTTTTCTTAGCCTTCTTCCTAGCCATAAAAATTTCTGGTTCTCAAGTCCTCTTCTGATTCTGAATTGGCCTGTCCCTTAGTGCAAGCTGGTGGTGTTTTTGCTTAACAAATTCGTTGGCTTCTTAAAAACCTGCTTGGAGTGCATTCCGTGTCCCCCAAACCTAAACTTTCAAACAGACTTTGGACCACATGTGAAGCTGCTGTTGGCAATGCTCTCAAGATTCTTAGATGCTGGTTTGTCTAGCTGAGAAGGTCGGTGAGGCACTATCTTAAATCTTTCTGAGTTCTTAACAATGGGTCTTACAGTTGCACCCTTGACTTATTGTTACCTTCAGCCTATTTTTTCCTCTGCAGATCTTTTTTCAGGAGAGACTGCCAATGACAAACCATAATATTTTCCAGTCCACTACAATATAGGCTTCATGTTTCCTCTTAATTCTGCTCACAAATTAAAAAGTTTCCTCTTTGGTTCACCTCTGGCCCTCCTAGCACCTTAGAAGAAGTCGGTTGGCACTTTCAGTTTCCTGCGGGGGAATCTCTCTAGCCGGATGCACAGGTCCAAGTTACTGCAGACGATAGACTATATAATACATGAAATACGATGGTTGTAGCTCCAGCCTCCTAGAGCCGTCCCTCAGCCTTCGTTCAGCCTCCGCGAGCAGGCTCTTGCTGCCCTCCAAGCATCCTTCTTCACCAGGTCCCAAAGCCAGCCCCACACGTTTTAGACTTCTGTTCAAGCAGCGCTATATTCTCAGTAGCAATTCCTGTCTCACTTAACCTTAACCAAACGTTGGTGGCTTTGAGCAATAACACGCTGTGGTTTCTCATGTTTCTCTGGGTGGGTTCGTGTTTTCTTTGCTGGCGGTGCCTGGCTCACTTTTGGGGCTGCATTCAGCAGGAGCACCAGCGTGGCTTTCACCTGCGTGGGTGCCGGTGGGGGCAGTTCTTCTCCGGGGGACTTCCTCCGCCCAGGACGCCACGCCAGCTTCACTGTGTACTGGTCTCGGGGCAAAGCTAAGAGAACCAAAGTGGAACCTCAAGGCCTCTCAAGGCCCAGCCCCAGTGCTCACGTATAATCAATCCCTTTAGCCACATCATTTGTCAAAGCACGTCTCTAAGTGGGCCCAGGTGTGCGGGATGGGGAAATCAACTACATTCTAGTCGGAGAAGCAGTGAAGTGATGTGGCGGTGGGCGTGCTGACCAGGATGTGAGGAGTTTGTGGGCCTATTTCACCGTCAGTCACAGCCTGATCTTGCAAATGTGTTTTCCTTTATATGTTTAATTTAAAAAGCTAAACATTGGGCAATTATAAGCTGTTTCTTTCATTATGTTGAACTAATTATGTCATTATGTTGAAATATTCAACATAATATACCTTAAACCTTAGACCCTACTTATGTATAACAAAATTAGCAGTGGAATTTAGTAACTTTAGCTCTATAATTGGAATCATAGGAGCCTGATCCCAAAACACATCATTTGACTTAGGTCATCTGATTGTGGCTGTTATTTAATTAATAATAATTACATTGTCACCGTGGTTTTTTCCTTTGTAGCCACATCATTTTGTTGTATCAAAAAATTCAATTTCTATGTTTTTAAATTTCTTCCAATTTTTTTACTAAGATAAATCCATCTGCATCACAAATGACAAAAAATCTTATGTTACTAGGTCCAGTTAGGAACAATATGATTGTAAATGTACGATTTGAGTAAATTAACATTTACATTTTCAGGTAATTGAAATGCATAAGACTTTTCTTTAAGCCATCACTGTCATTAAAGTGCCTAAAATGTATAATAATAATCTGTAAAGACCCCATAAGGTTCATTGCAACCTATTGCAAGCTGAATATATTAATAAAAAATATGACTGTACCAATACGTGATACCCTAACATTTTTGTCAGATGTGGTAATATCAGGCTCAACAACTGTATCTGATTATTCAAACAGCTCCTTTTCTTGTTTTTTCTATACTCAGGATGACATTGAGTCCATATTTTATTCTTCATGATTGTTTATGATTCTGATAAACATGTGCAGCATTTATGTGGATGCCTGTATGTGAAATATTATATCCTTCAGAAATAAATTCTGATAGAGGAATTTGTTAAATATATTAAAATACGTTAATTTCGATTACTGTTAGCATTTTTGAAAATACCATCTGTTAGAAGGGCACTTATTGGCACATATTTAAATGTTTTTAAAATTTAGGAATGATATCTAAAAGCTAGTAATCGTAGGATTCTTTTTTAATTTTACATAATATATTACATATGGTAAATTTATTATATATGGTAAAATGAAAATACCACAGCATGTTTCTAGGCATCACATTTTTAGTGACTGGCTGCAAAGGCCCCAAACCACCCAGGCCACCTTCTACGTCAGCTCTGTGCTTCCCGGTCCGTGAGTCAGGCACACAGGGCGAACCGCAGCTGTGTGAAATCATCATGTCACTGTCAGTTATGACTCATCAGGAGGAAAACTGTTGCCTATAATTAGGTGTGACAGTTTCTTGATGGTCAAATAGCATCACACTTTTTAAGTTGGGCTTCGTTTCTGTATGTGTCATGATCTTGTCCTGGAATGTCAAAATACGGAGGAAATTTAGAAACACAGCAAAGAAATACAGAAATTGAAATCTCACAGCCAGCTCCCTTTATCTTTTACTCATTTCTAGAAAGGGATATGTATTGCCTCAGAATTTGGGGATTATTTCTTATAACAACAGTCATCCAGGACCATGTGCATGCAATAACCTTCTTGTGTAGATGTCGCTTAAGGCCCAGCAGCCTCCAGCTCCTGAGGTCGGAGGCAGAACCAGGGATGAAAGCCTCAAGGGAGCTAGAGAACTCTCATAACTAGTGCCACATCTTCCCCCAACAACACATATATATGGGACCGACCTCTAGGAAAGAATCCAGATTCAAGTTACGGGAGAGGAAGTTAGTGTGAGCTGCATCTGTCCCGTATACTCACCTGGAACAACACCTGTCCTTAAATCAGAGCCTATTGGGGTTCCCATCTGAGAATACCCACCTCCTGACCTGGCTTCTCAAATGCCACTTCTCTGTGCTGGAGCTGTCATCTCATCCAGAAATTTCATGAGGCCTTTTGCAATGGGCTTGAATTCTCATGATCTTCTCTCTCGAGCCTGCTAGTTTTATTTTATTTTTTCCCTTTTTAGGCTAGTGGCATCGTCATTTAGTTACCCAAGATAAAAATGTAGAAAGCACCCTTAGCTCCTGTCTCTACTCCTTTTGAGTTTTCTTCAGACAGGTTCCCTTGCAGCCGTCTTGTGCGTCTGACCCCTGTGGGTGCTCTCCTGGAATAGAATCCACCACCTTTAACGTGTGTTCTGGTGGAGTGCTCCCAAATATTCTCCCGCTCCCAGCCTCCTCTCCCTTCTAGTAATCCTCTACACTGCCATTAGAATCTGTATTTATGTGTCTCAGGTCTCATATGATCATGCCTTTGTCCTGTCCAAAACCACCAGGGCTTCCCCATTGACTATGAGATGGAGACCTAACTCTTTGGCATGTTAGTCGAAGGTTTTAATACTCTGGTTCTTGCCTATTTTCTAGGCTCACCTTCAGTCCCTTCTTAAACCTTCACTTATAATCCAACCAAAACATGCCATCCTTTATGAAATAACTGCCTCTCTTTCCTAGGGTTCTCTTCCAGCAAATTATCTGCTGATGTTCAAGGTCATGGCACCTCCTTTTGTAGCTTCTCCAGGCCTTCTAGCCCATTGCACTGCAATTATAGGAGAATTAATTGTTTCTGTGTTTATTTTCCCTCAGCGCTTTCTATGTTCCTTTATTACAATAGCTGACACATTGCTTTGAGCTGTGGTTTATAGCAACATAAATATAACTGTCTCTTCCATTGTATTACCATTTCCTTAGGGCAGGGCCTGTTTCTTAGTTTCCAGTCCTTCCTTAGCAGATTCCTCCATTCATTTCTTTATTAGGCATTCACTCTGCAGTGGTGAATAACTTAGTGATAATTAACACAGTGATAGATAAGTCAGACTTCTCCTTGCCGTCTGATCTGGAAATGAAGAGGCATCCAGAAGATGATGGTGTCTTAACTAAGCTGATCTTGGTGAAGATGGCATATTCAGAAAGTAAAATCGACAGCAATTCCTTATTGTTAGGGTGGGTGATGAGGATGAGTAAAAAGCCAAGGATGACCTTCAGGTGACTGGCTTAAGAACTAGGTGAATCTTAGGTTGCGTTAAGAAAATTAGAGAATAAAACCTAAGAATGGGATCAATTTCATGTTCTCTGTGACTCCTAGAAGTAGACAACTGAATTTACTTGTGGAATGTAAGCAAACTTTACTGTGTTTAGAACTAAAATACATGCTCAGAACAACATCTAGATGAATTACAGTTTTTATAATTTTAGTAGAATCATTAGTCATGCATATATATGAACATTTGGTAAGACTATATCTCATTGTTCTGAAAAGCTGAAATTAGGAAAATTTTTAAGATTGACTATTAAATACATTTAAATAATGTTTCTTTAAATCCAACTGCACAAGGAGAAATTTATGAACCTGTATCAAGATCATTAGGTCAGTGCTTCATGAACAGCACTATAAAGTAGTGTTATTGTACATACTAGATTTTTAGTCACTGTTGTAGACATTTATTACATAGCTCATATTATTTCCACAATTTAAGCATTTTGTGCTGTTGGTATCAGATTTAATTACCAAATTCTGGACTAAATTATTCAGATTTTTATACCAAAAGTGAGGATTTACTGACTGACATAGGTTTTAGGAATTTTTCTTTTGTCAAAAGAGTAAGTAAAATCAGGAAATCTTTCCTTGGAATTCAGCTGGCTGTGTCTGATGATATAAAAAGAAGATTGTTAGGATCCAGTAAAATCTGATTTTTCAGTCATAATATAAAAGGAAACATGAAGAGAATTTGACATTTAGGTACATACAAAAATGCTACGAAAATCATGATTTAAACTTTCTGGAAGGAGACCTTTTAGCTGAAGTCTAAATATAGACTCAGAGATTTACTACCAGATGGAGCTGTTACAATGGCAGTCTCACTCCGTTAAAGGTGGTGGTGGTACAAGTATAATGATTTACAGTCAGGAAGTGATATATTATCGGTAGATTCTATACCTTAAATTAGGAGTCTGTACACTAACATTTTGCTAATGAATTGTAAGATTTTAAAACCATTGACATCTTATGATAGTTCTAAAATAGTATATAATCTCAAACTAAGTTTGAAATTTTACAAACTGTGTAACTACATCTATTGGCTGTTTTAGACTTGTGATTAGATTTTATGTGTTATCAATAAAGTTCTGAATGTCACCAAGTCTAGTCTGGTTAGTTAAGATCATTCTGTTGCTACATGACCTTATTTATAGAACCTAAAGATTTTGATTTCAAAGTCAAACTGATTTAACTATGACTTTATTATCTGACATAACTGATGCGGTGATCTCTATGCTGTCTTTGGACCACAGTGTAGTGGTTCAGAAGGAGGACACGTGGAGTCTAAAACTTGGCTCTGGCACTGGGAGACTTTGGTAAAAATGCGTAACTTCTGCGTGCCTTTGTTTTCTCATTTGTAAGATGGGCATTGTTGTACTTCCTACTTGTGTATTTGCTATAGGAATTAGATAAGTTAATACATAGGTAGTACAAATGATAACTGATTAAAACAATCATGTAACCTGTACGGAGAGATCTAGAGATAGAAATGTCAGTGCCCAGGTACACAGGAGAGTGTCCTATTTTATACTGGTTTGTGTTGGACATGTACTTGACAGGTAAAATAAAAGCACATGCTTAAAATACTGGCACTCTTTACATTTTATGGATGTATCTAAAATTTGTCCATGTTAAAGTTTTTATTATTGACTTTCCTCATTCAACCATATGTGCCGTATTTGTAGGCGATGAGAACAAAGTTACTGCCCTCATTGGGCTTATGTGCCATTTGGCAGGCAGATGTTCTGTGCTGAAGCCCACAAGTGCTCAGCCCTAGAAACAGATTTGAGCATTATTCCTCACACTGTACAAAACTGAAATTATACTTTGTTTGGCTGTGTTCCTCATGACATCTAGTCTAGTGTTTTACAAACACTTGCTGTTCGATAGATGTCAGCAGAGTGAATAGAGTTCAAACCTTTCTTTGAATGATGTCAAATTGCCCCTCTGTGGTCGTTATGTTTTATATCTCTAATTAAAGCCTTCCTGGACCTTCCCTGTTTTTCTTTCAGTGTTACTTTTCTCTTTTTGCATAAAAAATCACCACAATCTTAACTATTTATTTAATTATTTTTGTTGAATTTATTGGGATTAAGTTGGTTAATAAAATTATATAGGTTTCAAGCGTACAATTCTTTAATACATTGTATATCGTGTGCAAACTCCACTCTCCTTCTGTCACCATCTATTTATCCTAAGCCCTCTTCTTCCTGCCTCGACACCTTTTCTCTCTGTAATCACCATACTGTTGACTGTGTCTGTGAGGTTTGTTTGTTTGTTGTTTGCTTAATCCCTTTACCCTTTGCACCAGGTCCCCAACTCCCTTCCCTTCTGACAGCTGTCAGTCTGTTTTCTGTATCTATGAGTCTATTTCTATTTTTTATTAGTTTATTTTATTTATTAGATTCTACATATGAGTAAAGTCATACAGTACTTGTCTTTCCCTGATTGGCTTATTTCACTTAATGTAATACCTTCTAGTACCATCCAAACTGTCACAAAAGGTAAGAGTTCCTTCCTTTTTATGGCCAAGTAGTATTCCATTGTGTAACTGTACCATGGCTTTTTTATCCACTCATCTTCTCATGGGCACTTGGGCTGCTTCCAAATCTTGGCTATTGTAAATACCACTGCAATGAACATACGGGTGCAAATATTCTTTCAAATCAGTGTTTCAGGTTGCTATGGATATGTTCCCAGAAGTGGAATCACTGGTTCATAAAGCAGTTCAATTTTTAAATTTTTAAGGAAACTCCATAATATTTTCTACAGTGGCTACACCAACCTGTATCCCAACCAACAGTGCACAAGTGTTTCCTTTCTCCACATCCTTGCCAACAATTGTGATTTGTAGATTAATTAATGATAGCCATCCTGACAGGTGCGAAGTGATATCTCATTGTGTTTTCAATTTGCATTTATCTAATGATTAGTGACATTGAGCACCTTTTCATGTCTATGGGCCATCTGTATGTCCTCTTTGGAGAAGTGTCTATTCAGGTCCTTTGCTCATTTTTCAATTGGATTGTTTGTTTTGGGGGGATGTTGAGTTGTATAAGTTCTTTATAAATTTGGATATTTGATGTGTCAGCAAATATGTTTTCCCATTCAGAGAAATGTCTTTTCATTTTATTGATTACTTCCTTTGCTGTGCAAACCCTTTTTTAGTTTGGTGTACTCCCATTTGTTTATTTTTTTCTTTTATCTCCCTTGCCTAAGGAGAAATATCAGAAAAAAAATTGCTAAGAGAAATGTTAGAGATTTTACTATCTCTGTTTACTCCTGGCATTTTTATGGTTTTTGAGTCTTACATTTAGGTCTTTAATCCATTTTGAGTTTATTCTTGTGCATGGAGTAAGACGGTAGTCTAGTTTTATTATTTTTTTTGCAAATATCTGTCCAATTTCCCCAACACCATTCATTGAAGAGACTGTATTTTCTGCATTGTACAATATGTTCTTGTACCCTTTATCAAATATTAATTAACCATGAAGGCTTGGATTTTTTCTGGAATCTCTATTCTCTTTCTTTGATCAATATGTCTGTTTTTATCCCAGCACCATCATGTTTTGATTACTATGGCCTTGTAGTATAGTTTTATATCAGGTAGAGTGACACCTCCAACTTTGTTCTCCTTTCTCAAGATTGCTGAGAATATTCAGAGTCTTTGTGGTTCTATATACATTTTTGGGATATTTTTTCTAGTTCTGTGAAATATACCATTGGCATTTTGATTAGATCTGGGTTAAATCTATAAATTGCTTTGGGTAGTATGGACATTTTAATGATGTTAATGTTTTCTATTCATGAGCACAATATATAATTTCATTTATTTGAATCTTTCCCATTTTTTTCTCAGTGTCTTATAATTTTCTGAGTACAGGTCTTTTATCTCCTTGGTTAAGTTTATTCCCAAAATACCTTATTTTTTTATTGTTGTTGCAAATGAAAATGGGATTGTTTTCTTAGTTTCCCTTTCTAAAGAATCCATTATTGGTGTACAAAAATGCCACTGATTTCTAAATATTAATTTTGTATCTTGCTACTTTACTGAATTCATTTTTCAGTTCTAGAAGTTTTTTAGTGGAGTCTTTAGGGTTTTCTGTATACAGTAATATATCACCAGCAAATAATGACAGTTTTACTTTCTTATTTCCAACTTGGATGCCTCATTTCTTTTTCTTATCTGATTGCAGTGGCCTAACTTTTAGCGCTCTGTTGAATAGGAGCGGTAAAAGCAGACTTTCTTTTCTTGTTCCCGATTATAAGGGAAAGACTTTCAGTTTTTGTCCATTGAGTGTGATACTGGCAGTTGGTTTGTCATATACGGCCTTTATTATATTGATGTATGTTCCCTCTATTCCTTCTTTGCTGAGAGTTTTTATCATAAATAGGTGCTGGAATTTATCAAATGCCTTTTTTGTGTCTATTGATGTAATCACGTGATTTTATTCTTTATTTTATATATTGGTGTAGCATGTGTACTGATATGCAAATATTGTAACAACCTTGATACCAGAATAAATCCCACTTGATGATGGTATATCACATTTTTAATGTATTGCTGGATCTGGTTTGCTAACATTTTATTGAGGATATTTGCATCTATGTCCATCAGGGCTACTGGCCTATAATTTTCTTTCTTTGTAGTATCTCTACCTGGTTTTGCAATTGGAATAATGCTGACCTCATAAAATGAGCTTGGAAGTCTTTCCTCTTCCTGAATATTTTTGGAATACTTCAAGAAGGATAGATGTTCTTCTTTGAGTGTTTGGTAAAATTCAGTTGTGAAGCCACCTAGTCCAGGACATTTATTTGCTGGGAGTTTTTTGATTATTGCTTTGATTTAATTAGTTGTAATTGGTCTATTTCAATTTTCTGATTTTCCTGGTTCAGTTTTGGAAGACTGTGTATTTCTAGTAATTTATCCATTTCATCTAGGTTGTCCAGTTTTTTTGGCATATAGTTGTTCATAAATTTTCTTACAATCCTTTGTTAGTTCTATGGTATCAGTTACTTCTCTTTCATTTCTGATTTTATTTATTTAAGCTCTCTGTCTTTTTTTCTTTTTGAGTCTGGTTAAATGTTGTTGCTCTTGTTTATCTTTTCAAAGAACCAGCTCTTGACTTCACTGAACTTTTACATATTTTTTTAATCTTTACCTTTATTTCTACTGTAATTTGTATTATTTCCTTCCTTCTGCTTACTTTGGATTTTTTAAAAATATATTTTATTAATTATGTTATTACATTTGTCCCATTCCCCCCTTCATTGCCCTCCACCATGCACACCCCCTCCCACCCACATTCCCCCACTTTAGTTCATGTCCATGTGTCATAAGTTCTTTAGCTTCTACATTTCCCACACTATTCTTGCCCTCCCCCTGTCTACTTTCTACCCACCGTCTGTGCTACTTGTTCTATGTACCTTGTCCCCCTCTCTCCTCCTCCCACTCCCCTATTGCTAACCCTCCATGTGATCTCCATTTCTGTGTTTCTGCTCCTGTTGTAGTGATTTGCTTAGTTG
>PVKU01005213.1:0-13670 GCA_004027475.1 Anoura caudifer
GTTAAAGGAGTTCATCATCACCAAGCCCTTATTATATGAAATGTTAAAGGCACTTATCTAAGAAAAAGAAGATAAAAAACATGAACAGTAAAATGATAACAAACTCAGTTATTACCAAACACACCTAAAACAAAAGCAAACTAAGCCAACAACAAGAACAGGAACAGAAACACAAAAATGGAAATCACATGGAGGGTTATCAACAGGAAAGTGGGAGGAGGAGAGAGGGGGATAAGGTACAGAGAATAAGTAGCATAGATGGTAGGTAGAAAATAGACGGGGAGGGCAAGAACAGTGTGGGAAATGTAGAAGCTAAAGAACTTATGACACATGCGCATGAACTAAAGGGGGGAATGTGGGTGGGAGGGGGTGTGCAGAGTGGAGGGGAATGAAGGGGGGGAATGGGACAACTGTAATAGCATAATCAATAAAATATAATTAAAAAAAGAAAAAAAAGAATATTTAATGTAGCCATGCTAAAACTAAGAATAAGCAATCAAAATACAAGGCAGTTTATAATTAAGATCCATTTTTACATAGTTCCCTCACAGAGTAATATAATATATGGAAATCGTGCTAATTAGTGGCAATATTAATTGCTTTCACGGAAAGAGAGGGATAGCTACTTGCAATATGATATGCTAAGCATGCAACACATGCAGGGGAAAATGCTAGGAAAGTAATAAAAATGCAACTAACTTCAGTAAGTCAAAATGACAACAGTAAATGTGATAAGAATTCAGAGAATAAAGAGATCCAGAGGGCATCACACAAGCTGAATATGATGTACAGAATTGTACATAATGTCTGTGAGCACAACCCCAGAATGAAATATTATTATACTCTCTGAATCTGTGGAAAAGATACTGCTCTTGAGGAGACTGGGGGCTGAACAGCCAAGGGCATCCCAAAAGAGCATAAAGGAATAGGTACAGACATACAAAATGGAGGAAAAGTATGTAAGGATTTCAAAAGTTAGATAGTATACCTTTGATATGGTAGGAGTAATCACAAAGGTAGTAATTGTTGATAAAATGAATTGACATGATCAAAGTTAAGTTTAGGAGAGATGTGACACTAGAGCCTAGCAAATAGCAAAGAAAATGTCTTGGCAAAGTGTTATGCTCTACTTGCAAGATACCAAAGTCACTACTAATCCTATATGTCAAAACATAAGCTGAACCTCACATCTTAAGGTGGTTCCTTTTCCTGTATCTGTGTAGTTTAAAATTATTTTTATTGTGAAATAACACAATCCTAGAAAAGTTCATAAACATAAATGAGCAGCTTACATATTATTATTAAGCAAACAAGTGTGTATAACCACAATCCAGGGCAAGAACACTGCTAGTATATCCCTTCTCGGTGAGAAGTTACTCTTTCCCCAAGAGATCATCACCATATCTTTATTTACAGTTTTACCACCTAAATATGCATCTTTAAGCAATAAAGCTTAGTTTTGCTTTTTTATGAATTTCATACTAGCAGAACCATGTATTATATTTTTTAATCTTTAAATATGACAGCTATTAAGATTCACCTATGTAAACACTTACAGCTCTAGTTAATGTGTTTTTTTTTGGGGGGGTGCTGAATAGATATTATATGAATACACCATAATTATCTACCTATAGATATTTTGGTTATTAGTAGGTTGGAGCTATTATGGATAATGCTGCTGTGAACATGCTTATGGTATATGACTCTTTCAAGTTAGACAAGCCTATTTCTTTCTGTTGGGTATATAGGCATGTAAATGCTGAGAGAAATAAAGATTTTTATATTTCTTTCTAACATCATTTATTTTAAAAACTTACCTGTGGACTCCTTTGGATTTTCTATGTATACAATTCATATCATCAGAAAATATTTACTGATTAGTATCTCCCTTGTAACAGTGGTACTTTATTTTTCCTTTTTGGTATACAACTGACTAAGATCATCTTTACTATAATGTTGAAAAGAAATGAATATGTTCACGTTTTGAACTCCATATAAAAGGGAAATCTTCAACATTTCAGCATAAGCTGTAATATCTCCCACAGATGTTTTTTAGATTAGATTACAAAATTCCCTTTTGTGCCTCCTTTGTTAATCATTTCTTCTTGAAATCATGAATGCCCACTGATTTTTAGTAACTTACTCTCCTTTGAATCTACGGAAATGTTTTTTCATTAATTTGTTTAAGTGACCAATAATACTGAACCGTTTCAGGTTAAATCAATCTAGCATTCTGGGGATAAGTGTGAGTTGGCCATGCTGGGTTATTATTCTTTCTTTGTATTACTAAATTCAACATGCCAATATTTTAGGTTTTTCATCATTTGTATCTATGTAATTTTTATTTGGGTTTTGGTATCAAGGTTATAATAAGCTTCATACAAGTGGGGATCCTCTTTTACTATTTTCTAAAAGAATATTAAGGTTAGAGACTATAAGGCTGGGGTTACTATCTCATTAAATGTTGGTAGAACTTTCCAGTAAACCAATCTGGACTCAACACTTTTTTAAGTGTATTTTATTGATTATGCTATTACAGTTGCCCCATTTTTTTCTCCCCTTTATTCCTCTCTGTACTGCACACCCCCTCCCACCAGCATTCCCCCATTTCAGTTCATGTCCATGGATGGTACACATAAGTTCTTTAGCTTCTACATTCCCCACACTATTCTTAACCTACCTATTTTGTACCAACTATTCATGCTTCTTATTCCCTGTACCTTTTCCCCCATTCCGCACCAGCACCTTACTCACTGATAAGCCTCCATGTGATCTCCATTTCTGTGGTTCTGTCCCTGTTCTAGGTGTTTGTTTAGTTTTGCGGTTTTTTTTTTTAGGTTTAGCTACTGATAGTTGAGTTTATTGTCACTTTACTGTTCATGGTTCTGATCTCCTTTTTCTTAGATAAGTCCCTTTAACATTTCATGTAATAAGGGCTTGATGATGATGAACTCCTTTAATCTGACCTTATCTGGGAAGCACTTTATCTGCCCTTCCATTCCAAATGAAAGCTTTGCTGGATAGAGCAATCTTGGATGTAGGTCCTTGCCTTTCATGACTTGGAATACTTCTTTCTGGCCCCTTCTTGCCTGCAAGGTCTCTTTTGAGAAATCAACTGACAGTCTTACAGGAACTCCTTTGTAGATAACTGTCTCCTTTCTCTTGTTGCTTCCCCTTATTTATAATCCTAGGTAATGTAATTATGATGTGCCTTGGTGTGTTCCTTCTTGGGTCCAATTTCTTTGGGACTCATTGAGCTTCCTGGACTTGCTGAAAGTCTATTTCCTTTGTCAGATTGGGGAAGTTCTCCTTCATTATGTTTTCAATTTCTTGCTCTTCCTTTTCTCCTTCTGCTCGCCGCCCCCCCAATCCATGATTCAGATGTTCAAATGTTTAAAGTTGTCCCAGAGGTTCCTAAGCCTCTCCCCACTTTTTTGAATTCTTGTTTCTTCAATCTCTTCTGGTTGATTTTTATTTCTTCCTTCTGCTCCAAATCATTGATTTGAGTCCTGGTTTCCTTTCCTTTACTATTGGTTCCCTGTATACTTTTTCTTTATTTCACTTTGCATAGCCTTCACGTTTACTCTATTTGGTGACCATACTCAAGCATTTCTATGAGCACCTTATTACCAGTGTTCTGAACTGTGCATCTGATATGTTGGCTATGTCTTCATTACTTCGTTCTATTTTTGGAGTTTTGATCTGTTCTTTTGTTATGACCATATTTGTCTTGTGCTTCTTACGTAGCAAGGGGCAGAGCCTTAGGTATTTGCCAGGGAGGGGCAACCCACATCACTGATTTGTGGCGCTGTGATGTCTGAGAGGGAACAATGCCTCCTACTTTGCTCTCAGCCAGCTTTCAGTCAATTCTCCCGCTATCCACAAGTAAATTGGGCCCTTCTGGTGCTGATTCCCAAGTGGGTGGTTTTAGTACATTCTATTACCCTCTGGGTCTCTCCAACCAACTTTCCTGTGATGTTGGGAGTTTCTCCCACTGCCACAACCCCCACAGGTTTTTACAGCTTGAGGTCTTCAGGCTTTATTTTCCATGCTGGAGCCCTGGGTTGCGTGGTCTCATTCTCCTGTTGTGCTGATTTATCCACACACAGATGTGGGACCGCCCAGTCCACCAGCCTCTACCTTGCTGTGTGTCTTCTCTGCCCAGCTGCGCATCTCCACCCCTACTACCAGTATGGATGAATGTTTCTTCTTTAACTCCTTGGTTGTCAGATTTGCATACAGTTAGATTTTCTGACAAGTCTGGTTATTTATTGTTTTTAAACTTGTTGTCCCTCTTTTGAATGTGCAAGGAGGCAAAGTATATCTATCTACGCCTTCATCTTGACTGGAAGTCGACTTTTCTTTTAATAGAAAAATTTCACTTTATAGTTACAGCCCCATACAGATTTTTCTATTTCTATATCAATTTTGGTAAATTGCAAATTTCTAAGAATTTATCCATTTCATCTAAAACTTCAAATTTTGACATAGTTATCCCACAATATCTCATAAGTTTTTTAAAAATATCTGCAGTATTCAAAATGACTGCTCCCATCCCTGATCCTAGTTATTTGTGCCTTCCTTCTAATCTCACCAGTATGTCACTGTTATCAGTATAAAAAATATTTTGGCTTCTTGATGGCCCCCTCTACTATATACTTATTTTTTATTTTATTAAATTCTGCTCTCTGTTCTCTCTTCTGGTATTTTCTCTGCATTTATTTGGTAGCTCTTTTTCTATCTTGGCACATTTAGCTCATTACTTGAGACTCTAAGATGAATTCTTAGTTCATTACTTTCCATATATATTCACTTAAAGTTATAAACTCCATCTTACTAAGCACAACTTATTCTGCCTTCAACATTCGCCCTGCTCTCCCAATAATACCCCAATACTTGCTTAAATAATTATGAACATTTGAAACATCAATTAACACTGTTAGTAGTACCAAGGCCAGGTACAACATAAAGCCATTTATATTCATTAAAAGATAGCACTGTTTGTGAATACATTTCCATGAACACAGTACTCTATGTTTGTGTATATTTTCCCTCAACCTATTGAGGTATAATCCAGCTATCACATCCACTGTTGCTATCGAGGAATCAGCCATTCTCTAGAATATAATATATTCTCTCTCTTTTTTTCTCTCTATATTATTATATACACACATATACTTTCACTTTGAAAGTAATCCCTTGTATCCTAATGACTTTAAGGTTTTCTCTGTATCTTTATTTTTGCTCTTGTTTTTGTAGTTTTACAATGATTTCAAATGTGGATTTCTTGTGGAAAATTTTTTCCCGAGTTAAAATTTCAATCTTGTTGGACTACGGGTTGTCACTAATTGAAAGATGCATTCAGACTTCATACATGTCAAAATGCGAAAAACCACAGCTTAAGATCAACAAAATCATATTTCTTATAATGCATGTGAACTGTTTGGCTTCTTGAATTTGTGGTACTTTTGTCTTCCATCAATCTGGAAAATTATAAGCCATTATATTCTTCAAATACTGCCTCTGCCTCATTCTCTCTTAAGATACAATGACATCTTCTTGTTGGGTCCTCTTTATTTTTTTAACTTCTGTGTATTTTCTACCTTTTAGTATACGTACTTAATTCGGGATGGTGTCTGCTCTTCTAATACACTAAACCTCTCTTAGCTATCCAATATGTTATAAAGCTAATTTACTGATTGTGCTTATTTTGTTAAGTTATAGAAATTGTTCCCCTCCCAAAATCTATATAACAGCTCATACTCTCTAGTTTCCTGCTGATAGCATATCCATTTCAGACTATGTCTGGTAATTCTAATAGCTAGACTCTCAAATTATTATGTTTTAATTAGAAACTAATTTGAGAAAGTAATTTGAAGCCTGAATGTTCTTCCTTAGAAGAGATATGCATTTGCTTCTGTCAAGTGCCTAGACACTTTAAAGTGTGTGACCATCTTAATCCAAGTTCAAGGCTTGAGGTTTTCTGGGCCACCTGATAACAAGAATACTATCTCCAGTCTTTAGAAGAGCTAACTGGTTTACCTAATTCTCACTCTTGGTGGGCACAGGACTCTAACTTTTCTTCTCACTAACCAAAAGGTCTACCCCCCAAAAAAACAAACAACAACAAAAAAAAACCAAACCAAAACACCACTTAGTCTGTTCTAGATAAGCATATACTTCCAGGGCAAAGTAGAGTAGAATGCTTGGTGCATTACTTTAGATTTCCAGATTCTCTTAGGCCTTAATCCTCTAATTCCCATTTTACTAATTCTTTCATGTCTTGATTTTTAAAAATGTTTCAATATTCCATCTATTTAGTGCATGGAATGGTCCAAATTATGAGAAGCTTCCCCAGAGTCTCCTGTATTTTCTCTTTGTTAAATCTCTAACTTCACATCTCTCCCATCTACATTCTGCCTTTAATTAGTTATCATCATCCTAAGCCAGGCTAACAATTTTTTAAAACCTGGATTATTAACATACTTTTTCAATTAGTCTTCCTGCTTCCACTCAGCTCATATTGTTACTAGACTTTCCCCCTCCAATCATTACTGCTCTTACATGACATTTCTCCATAAAGCAACCTTCAGTGGCTTTCCACTTAACAAGAACAAAGTCCAAATTCATATGCTTAGAATTCAAGGTCTTCTATAACGTGCTTCCTATTAAACATGTTCAATCATTTCCCCTATATTCTTCATGTATTCCAGCCAATCTAAGTCTCAT
Source organism: Anoura caudifer (assembly GCA_004027475.1). Classification (NCBI taxonomy): domain Eukaryota; kingdom Metazoa; phylum Chordata; class Mammalia; order Chiroptera; family Phyllostomidae; genus Anoura; species Anoura caudifer. The sequence continues at coordinate 6,730 of PVKU01005213.1, forward strand.
TACCATTCAACATATGTTCCTTAAACTTTCATACATCATGTTTTCTAAACCTGAAATGCCCAATTTTTATATCTCTCTGCCCTGTTGCGTCCAATCAAATGCCATCTTATTAATAAATCCTTAACCATCTCAGTCAGAAATAACATCTAATACATTCCTATAAACCTTTATCTTTAAGTACCTTGGGGAGTAGAAACTGTGTATGATACATTTGTTTATGAAACTGTGTATGATAACAAGTTGTGGAACAGAGATCCCATGTTCTTAAACACTTTAGTATAATGAAGATACTTTGGCACGTTCCATACACTGCTCTCCAATAATGCCTGAATTGTTTAAACAGAAAAAAACAACAACTATACTGTAGAAGAAGAAGTGATGAGTGCCATCACAAAAGCCAACTTTATGTCAATCAAATTTACTTGCACATCTAAGAAGTTAATCTGTAAAACAATGTTACTAACGTGGCAAGAAAAGTTCCATACTACCGTAACAACACACAAGTACTAACTCCAGAACTTATTCATTAAATGGTATTAATGCTTCAGAATTAAAAATGAAAAGCTATTTGCAACATAGTCTGGGAAAGATTTAAATCAATCTTCAACATTCTTTGATTACACCTGTCTATTAAAAGTAGTGAGTCACTGATCAACTGTATTTCCCCTCACCTCTAACATGCCAGTGAAGTCATTAACACTCACCTTATATATTATCAACTGAGTTTTAAAAATTTATTAAAATAGACCCATACAAAAAGAAATCTGACTTGCAAGCGAGAAGATACTGACTTTTTACTTGTTTCCAACATGAACAGCTAGATTGGGGGGCAGGGGAATTTGTCTCTAACTCTTGCCAAACCAAAATATAATTTATAATCATGTTATGTGATTTCAATAAAAGTTCTAGTATAGAAAAGATAACCTAGAAATGGCTGAACTTAATATTTAAGTGGTGAAACAGCAAATCAAATAGTACATAATAAGATGCAAAGGAGTGAGCATAACTTTGAGAAATAAGAGAAGCCGTATTATAAGTAATCTTAAATTAGGGTTTGAATAATAATTAGAAAAAAGGACCTTAATAAAGAAGGTATGACAGGCATGGGCCAATGACAGTACAATTCCAAAGGTATTTCTACATTGATAGAAAAGAAGCCCGGTGTCAGACAAAGGAAACATTTTCAAAGTTGAGGTGATGCAAAAATGAATTTGGTAATCACCTTAAAAGTTTTCTACTACTAAAGTGTAATATGAGAACAGAAATAAAGATATAAAGATAAAATGCTAGAAAGGCAGCCTTGGCCAGTGTGGCTCAGTGGACTGAGTGCCAGTCAGCAAACCAAAGGGTCACAAGTTCGATGGACTCCCAGTCAGGGCACATGCCTCAGTTGTAGGCCAGGTTGCCAGTGAGAGGCAACCACACACTGATGTTCTCTTCCTCTTTCTCCCTCCCTTCCCCTCTGTCTAAACATAAATAAACAAAATCTTCTCACACATACACACACATGCTAGAAAGATAGAGTTAGATTTTTTTGAGTCATAAAAAAAAAGGGAAGGGAAGAAGGGACAACTCACTTTCCCTGCTGGGAGGATTCATGCCTAGTAGGAGCAGGGTAACCAACAATTTACGAAAACCATAGTACTTGAAGAAGGTTCAGTGAGGAATTCACTCTAGCCAAGGGTAAGAAGGTATTCAATTTTGAGAGGCTGAGATAGAATTATTAGCTATGGTGTCACATGCCCAATGGCAGCAGCAACAGTACTTCCACTAAAACAGTTTGACACCATGATTTTGGCATTTTGCTAGCTGCACAGCATACATGGTGGATTCCCCATCTTTAAAGTCTTTTTCACTCAACTCCATAAAATTTGTCTACAACTAAAACTCCTGAATGATATACCAGGAAAGGAAAGGGTTGAAGATATGACAGGTGAAATAATCATACTTCATCTGTCTGGTGTGAAACAACCCTGGCTGGTGTGGCCCAGTGGACTGAATGCTGGCCTAAGAACCAACGGGTCACCAGTTCGATTCCCAGTCAGGGCACATGCATGGGTTGTGGGCCAGGTCCCCAGGAGGGAGTGTGCAAGAGGCAACCACACATTAATGTTTCTCTCCCTTTCTTTCTCCCTCCCATCCTCTTGCTCTAAAAATAAATAAATTTTTATTAAAAAAAAGAAATAATAGAAACATCCCACAAAAATCATGATAGGATCAAAACTCAAATGTATAGGTTGGCGTTAAAATGTAGGCCAGATATAGTGTCATTGCTGCAGTTCTAATTTTCTGATTTGCTTTGTTTTGCTTAATCTGAAGGAGCATGGGAAGAATCTAGTAAGTGCAGAAAATTCTATTTAATTTGTAAAACTGAAGAGAAATTAAATCTACAGAGTAAAAAAAGCAAAAGGCTGGGTAAGAATGAAAATGGCAAAAGCCTGGAAAGGTGCTATAAGACGTAAGAGACCAAAAAGTTCAAATGGTCCCTTCTCCACCAGTCCCTAACTCCCTACCTCCCCCAAAATTTATTTTTAAAAACAACAGATCAATTATATTTAGGGTCACAATGATCATGTAAACTGTGGACTAGAAGTTTGGGGGCATATAAAAGGAATTATTGGCAGGAATTTATTTACCCCTCTATTATCCTCACTGGACCAGGAACAACTCCCTTCAGGGGAGGGCCAATGGCTCTCTAATGTGTAAAATTAAAATACCATATATTGATATGCCTGACATGGAAATTAACAAAAAAAGTAGAGGGGACAAAATCTAAAATACTTCATAATTGTGATGACATAAGATTTATCTTTTAAGTATGTCAAAACAAATAGAAGCGATACTTGAATACATTCTGTATTACCAAGTGGGAAGAAGTAAGACTTTTTTTCTTTGCATGCTACATAACAAAACTTATTGGCCAAACTGTCTACCTTTTGTTGTGATTCCTGGTACTGTAAGAATTTACAAGATTTCTATATTTCATTTTATTTTTATACATTCATTATCCTTTATTTCTATACTGAAGAACTGAGATACGTACAGTGTCACTGAAACTTCAGCATCCCTTCTTCTTTTTAAAAACAATCCTCACTCAAGGACATATCGACTGATTTTGGAGGGTAGGGAGAGGACATCCACCAGTTGCCTCCCATACAGATGTCAAATGGGGATGGAACCTGAAACGTAGACATGCACCCCGACTATGATCAAACCTGCAGCCTTTTGCTGCACAGGACTATATTCCAATCAACTGAGCCACTGGGCCAGGGCAAGCCCCCTTTTATTCCATGTTTCTTTTCATTTTCCATGGGTATTTAATGGGGGATGGGGGAGGAGCAATGGGGAGGGCGTGTGCATTGGTATTTTCCTATAGTTCTCACTTTAATAGTTTACTGGTTGATTCTCTCAGGTACCCTAGGTATATGATTATACTATCCACACAAAATTTTTCCTCCTTTTTTATTTTAATGGCATCCTTCTAATGTTTCAACATTAAGTATAATTTTGCTGTAGATTATAGTTGATACCCTTTACTCAGTTGAGAAATTACCTTCTTGGTTTACTGAAAGTTCTTTTTTTCTAAATCATGGATAAATGCAGAATATATTAAATGCATTTACTGACACTTACTTTGATTACCTTTTGGTTTCTCTCAAATTAACGTGTTAAAGTAGTAAATGCTCTAGATGAGTTTTACCCCCAATGGTGACCTCTCTTCCCTTCTTAGGAGAAATCCTACTAGGTTTTCAGTTCAATTAAGTATTGGGTAGGAAAAAGGCTGTTTAGTTTTTTTCTGTAAAACAAGACACATTTTTTACCCATTCGCCAGTAACTTTATTGATCTGGATATTTCATTATACTGGCTCTCTCTCACTGGTGGCTTCTAGTGGGTAGAGGCCAGGGGTGCTGCTATATATCTTCCAATGCATAACACAGCCTGAACTGCAAACTACTTTTGAGAAGTTCGATCAGTGACACCACCAATTATTTTTTGTGTTTCAGTTGCATTTTTACCTTTCATAAAATAATAAAGCATAATACGCTGAAAATATTGCATATCTTCCTCTATCTTTAATATTAAAATAGCTGAAAATTTACCAATTTAAGTTTTGTCACTGCATGCTGATGACAGCTGTCATAATAAATCTAAGAAAATGATTTTTAAAACATATTTTATTGGTTATGCTATTACAGTTGTCCCAATCTTTTTCCCTTAGCCCCCGTCCACTCACCAATACCCCACTCCCTCAGGCAATCCCCCCACCACTGTTCATGTCCATGGGTCATACACATAGGTTCCTTAGCTACTCCATTTCCTATACTGTACTATACATCCCCATGGCTATTCTGTAACTACCAGTGTGTACCTCTCACTCCCTTTACCTCTTCACTCATTCCCCTACACCCCCTCCCATATGGCAACCATCAAAACACTCTCTGTTATCCATGATTCTCTGTTCTTGCTTGCTTTCTTTGTTTTTTAGATGCAATTACTGTTATGCATTTTTGTCATTCTATTGTTCATAGTTTTGATCTTCTATTTCTTAAATAACAAAGGCCCTTTAGAATTTCATATAATAATATTTAGTGATGATGAACTCCTTTGTATTTTTCTTGTCTGGGAAGCTCTTTATCTGCCCTTTGACTCTAAATGATACATTTGCTAGGTAGGATAATCTTAGCTGTAGGTCCCTGCTTTTCATGACTTTAAATATTTCTTGCCAATCCCTTTTAGCTTGCAAAGTTTCTTTTGAGAAATCTGCTGACAGTCTTATGGGAACTCCCCTATAGGTAACTAACTGCTTTTCTCCTGCCGCTTTTAAGATTCTTGCTTTATCTTTAACCTTTGACATTTTAATCATGATAAATCTTGGAGTGGGCCTATTTCCATCCATATTGTGTGGGATTCTCTGTGTTTCCTATATTTGCATGTCTTGTTTCTTCACCAAATTAGGGAAGTTTTATAATTTTTTCAAGAAGATTTCCAATTTCTTGCTTTCTTTTCTCCTTCTGGTACCTCTATGATGCAAATACTGAATTGCTTAAAGTTGTCCCAGAAGCTCCTTAGAATATCCTCATTTTTTCAGATTCATTTTTCTTCTTGCTGTTCTGTTTTTTTGTTTCCTTACATTACAAATCATTGATTTGATTCTCAGCTTTACCCACTATACTATGATTTCCCTGTAAATTTATTTCAATCAGTGTATCCTCGATTTCTGATTGGATCTTTTTTTATGCTGTTGAGGTCCTCACTGAGTTCCTCGAGCATCCTTATAACCACTGTTTTGAACTCTACATCGGATAGATTGTTTATCTCCATTTTGTTTAGCTCTTTTTCAGGAGTTTTGATCTGTTCTTTTATTTGGGCCCATTTTTCTTTGTTGCCCCATTTTTTAATCCTCTCTGTGTTTGTTTCTGTGTATGAGGTAGACCTTCTATGACTCCCTGTCTTGGTAATGTGGCCTAATGTAGTAGGTGTCCTGTAGGGTCCAGTGGCACAGCCTCCCCTTATTACCTATACCGAGTACTCGAGGTGTACACCCTCCTCTTGTAGTTGATCCTTGGTTGCTGTTGGCAGATCAATGGCAGGAATTTACCCAGGCCAGTCAGCAGCAAGTGTGACCACTGACCACAAACCTCCACCTGCCATGGAGGATCAGATGTGCAGGGACAGTGTGTTGGTGCTCCAATGCGGTCTGTAGTTGTCCACCGGGCGCACAGGGTCTGCAGTTTCCTGGGTGGTGCATGCCAAGGACAGCCCTGACCTGTGATTTCCCAGGACCAACCTGCTAGAGCTATAAAGCAATCTGAGATGACTGCTATGTGTGCTGGGCTTTAGATTGCCAAATAAAACCAAGCTGTGAATCCACGCTGGCTGCTGCTAGTGCTGGGCCCAAGTCCACTTAAGAAGTCCATGTGTGGGTTCTTTAAAAGAACTGCTTGGGATTCCAGAAGTTTCTTCCATCGACCCAATCCCTGCTGATTTTTGCAGTCAGAAGTTATGGGGGCTTATCCTGTCACTGGCAATCTTGGCTGAGAGGCCTGGTGTGGGGCTCAGACTCTTCACTTCTGAGATATACCTCCTGAATTTTTATCTACCACATGTGGATGTGGAACTAGCCTTTTCTACGTCTCCACACATCCTACCAGTCAGGATAAATACGGTTTCTTTAATTCTGTGGTTGTCACACTTGCATTCAACTCGAACTCTGATGGTTCTGAATGATAGTTGTTTTATATTTTAATTGTAATTTTTACATGGTTGTATGAGGAGTCGAGCCATGTTTACTTGCGCCAATATCTTTATTGGAAATCCTCCCAAACAAAACTGTTTCAAATTAAGTTAAAGTCAATTAAGGAGTACTGGCCAAGATGGAGGTGTAGGTAGAAACCCTTTGCTTCCTTGCACAACCCAAAAGGAGGACAACAACCAATCTGAAATCAATAAATAACCACAAGTGCCAGAAAATCAAACTGCATGGAACACCGACAAACAAGAAAATAAAGAAAAAGTCAACCAGAACAACCAGACCACTAAAAACCCACGGCGGGTGGGGGACTGCATAGGAGGGGCCAGCTGAAGGTGAAACAGACTCAGAGCTGACTGTGCACTACAGTGGTTGCTGCAGTGGGAGAAACTCCCAGTCTCACACTCTCATTGAAAAGTGGGCTAGGGCTGAACAGGTGAGCTGCATTGTTTCCTCTCTGGCCCCAGCACCACAGTGCAGCAAAGAGGGTTGCACTTCCCTGGTGAATACCTAGGTCCTGCCCCCTTGCAACCTAACAGGTGAGCCAAGACAAAGAAATATGGCCCAAATGAAAGAACAGAGCAAAACTTCAGAAAGAGAACTAAGGGATGAGGAGATAGCCAACCTCTCTGATGGAGAATTTAAAGCCCTGGTAATCAGAATGCTCACAGAACTGACTAAGCTAGGTCA